>JANAVB010006394.1:882880-1025300 GCA_029216955.1 Iris pallida
CTCCTATAACTACTTATTATCAAAGGAAATTACCTTCTTCCAATCTAAGGATTCTAGCAGCATAAATTTGATACAATCTAAGGATTCTAGCAGTATAAATTTGATATTTTGATACTTTAAAGTGTCATCATATTTATATACTTTAATTTGCTTAATTGCTTTAATTATATATTCTCTTTCACACATTTCTCACTGTTAGCATTACCAGTGTTACCATTTTGTTACCAATTCCTAGTATTACAACTTCTCTACACAATTTCTTCTATAAAGTTCTCACATTAGTTGACAATAATCTATTTATTACAAAAGCAAAAGTGCACCATATTTATTGTTACCATTTTATTGTTGTTGTTACCAATTTTATTGCAAATCACATTTAATTTCTAGTATCATTGGATAATTGCTAGTCTAATATTTACTAGTATTATAGTTGATAAACTAGTCATCAACTCTGTTTTCATAAGTCTGTTTCTAGGAGTTAACACCTCTCTTTACTCATTTTTTTTAAATTTTAAGCCAAAACAAACAGTTAAGTGATTTAGTAAAATTCCTTCAACTTTAAAGTTCTAAAGCAGAAATTTGTTTGGGAACAAGTCGAAAGGGCCCTTCTGTCAATAAGGCAAAAATTCGTCTAAGCGACCGGTATTTAAGTTTTCCTAGTGAAGCACCGCTTGCGGGGATCCGGCTCCTACAGCTAACCCAACCTAATCAAAACTTGAAAAAAAAAATCTTGAAGGTAGATTACTAAAATCATTTTAATTGTTAATTTTTTGCTTAAAGCCATCTTATCGAGTAAATTTAAACTTTTACAGACCGTAGAAAACATGACTTCCAAGGAAGAGACCTTTTCTGCAAAGCCTGCAAAATTCAATGGCACCTACTTCAAGAGGTGGCAGAGCCAGATGAAATATTGGCTTACCACCTTAGGTCTTTCTGCCATTGATGGGTCCACACCCATCTCAAATATTCTGATGAGACTGAGTCTGACATAATTTCCAAGTCCTCCTCTTCTACCAAACCCAAGACCCCAAGGAAATAGACTACCATTGCTTTCACAGAATCTTAGCGCTATGTCAGAGTCACTCTACGACATTTTTTGAGTATAAAAGCGTTAAAGAACTCTGGGATGCTTTGGAAGATGAATATGGTTGTGATGCTGCTGGAATTGATAGATTCAATTCTTCCACATTCAACCGATATGTCATGGTAGATAACAAACCTATCAATGACCAAATTCATGAATTTCAAGAACACCTTAGACATGTTCAAGCCAAGGGATCATTCTTTTTCACTTAACACAAAATAGGATGTTTGATAGACAAACTCCCTCCGTCTTGGTCTAAAGTGGCAAAGGACCTACTACATCTACAAGGATCTATTTGCATACTCTCAAGCTCTACAGAGTATTAGAACAGAAGAGGAATATAGATCCAAGACCAAAGCTAGGTCAAATGCCATAGCTAGGTAAACCTTGTAGAAAGCTATGTAAAACCTAAGTCAAACAACCATCTCAAATCGAAGGAAAACTCCTTCAAAAAGAAGCAGAGTTTTCAACCTCCTCACCATAACCATCACCACCAAAACCCTCAATCCCAAAAACTAGAAACTTTGGTCAGACTCAGGATCAAAAAGATTTTGTTTTGTGTGTGCTAGAACCAACCATACAGCCATCAATTGCTTCCAAAGAAAGAAAGAACCTATCCGGACATCCTTCAAAGGAAAAGGCAAGCCAGAGGCTAACATGATTCTGAATGGGTCTTCCAGCTCCTTCAGGTCTGTAAGCTATCAACCTATAGTAAACCTTTCTTTCTATTCTGATGATTGGTGGTTGGATTCTGGAGCTAATGTTCATGTTTCATTTGATCGCCCTTGTTTTTCAACCTATCAGGAATCGGTGGAGGAGGTGTGACTCTAGAAGATGGCTCAACGGCGCAGATTTTAGGAAGAGGAAGAATAGATCTGAAGATGACATCAGAAAAAATTCTACCTCTCCATGATGTGCTTCATGTGCCGTTGTCAGGAGAAACCTTGTTAGTGGATCCCTCCTTGTAGCCTCAGGATAAACAAAATGGAGGCAAATAAAGTTGTTTCTCTAAAAATGATTTGTTTGTGGGGGAAATGATTTATGAAAGATGGACTCTTTATTTTAAGTACTATGAATAAAAATTTAAATCCTTCTTTTATTGCAAATATGGAATCCTCAAATGTTTGCATGGTAGACTAGGTCATGTGAACTTATGATCTATTAAAAGGATGATGAATTTAGATCTTACCTAAGACTCCTATAGATGATGAACACAAATGTGAGATCTGTGTTCAAGCCAAACACACTAGATTATCTTTCAAATCTGTCTATAGGGATTCCGAACTCCAAGAACTTATCCATAGTGATGTTTGTGATTCTAATAGGTTTTGATGCGAGACGGTAGGAAATACTTTGTTACTTTTATAGATTATCATTCAAAGTATTGTTACACCTACCTTCTTAAGACCAAAGATGAAGTTCTAGACAGATTCAAGGTTTATAAATCCGAAGCTGAGAACTAGCTAGACAGAAAGATTAAGATCCTTAGATCAGATCGTGGTGGAGAGTATACCTCAAATGATATGACTAACTTTTGTGAAGAAGATGGAATTATTCATGAGGTAACTGCTCCTTATTCGCCACAGTCCAACGGAGTTGCTGAAAGAAAGAATCGCACTCTTTTAGATATGGTCAATGTATGCTTCTCAGCTCAGGTGCCCCTGCTAATTTTGGGAAGAAGTCATTTTGTCAGCCTGTTATATCCTTAATAGGATACCTAGTTAGACTATTGATAAAACCCCATATGAGTTATGAAAATGTCAGACTCCTAGGATTAACTATCTTAAAGTTTGGGGATGTCTAGCTAAAGTAGGAATTCCTGAACCCAAAAAGAGGAAGATAGGACCTAAGACTGTAGATGCGTTCATAGGATATGCCTTAGATAGCAATGCCAATAGATTTCTTGTAACTCATTCTGAAGTAAATAAAATCTAATAACACAATTATAGAACCTAGAGATGCAGTTTACTTTGAGAATATCTTTCCCTTCAAGGATAGAAACCATTCATCTTCCTCTAACCCTTCTCTTACTCCATCTATTAGTTCTCATGATCAATTACCTAGTTCTCAACCTGAACAAGTCATAGAACCTAGAAGGAGTAAAAGAGAAAGATTGAAAAGAACTTAGGAGAAGGATTCTTCACATTTTTAATAGAGGGTGAACCTTCAACTTATGAAGAAGTCATATCCTCCTGATGCCCCTTTCTGGAAAGAAGCTATAAACAATGAGTATAACTCCATTATGGAGAACAATACTTGATTTTTAGCAGACATTCTTTAGGTAGCAAACCCATAGGTTGTAAGTGGATCTTTAAAAAGAAACTTAGAGCCAATGGTACCATAGAAATACAAAGCTAGGCTAGTAGCCAAAGGTTTACCCAGAAAAGGGATTAGATTACTTTGATACCTATTCTCCTGCTAGATTTCTTCTTAGAACTCTCCTAGCCTTAGCTTCCATTCATGACTTGCTGATCCATCAAATGGATGTAAAGACACATTTCTAAATGGAGATTTAGAGGAAGAAACATATATGGAGCAACCTGAAGGTTTTATTGCTAAAGGCCAAGAAAATAAGGTTTGTAGATTAGTAAAATTTCTTTATGGCCTAAAACAAGCTTCCAAGCAATGGCACAACAAATTTGACAAAGCCATTATAGAATTTGGTTTTGTGCCAATGAATATGACAAATGTTTGTATTCTAAAAATACAAATGAAAGTTGTGTCATCTTATGTTGTATGTTGATGATATACTTATTTTAGGATCTTCATTGGAATTGATAAATAACACTAAGAATTATTTGTCTAACAGTTTGACATGAAAGCCTAGGTGAAGCAAACCTGATCCTAGGAATACAAGTGTACAAATGCAAAGAGCGTTATACTCTATCTTTAGCACATTCAATTGAGAAAATGCTAAGGAAGTTTGAGTACTTTGACAAAAAAACATGTCCTAACTCCTTATGATAGTAATGTTGTTCTCAAAAAAAAATGAAGGATCACCTATAGAACAACATAGATATTCACAAATAATTGGGCCCTTATGTACATAACAAATAGGACAAGACCCGATATTGCTTTTATTATTGGGAGACTAAGTAGATATACTAGTAACCCAAATCAGTCACATTGACTGCATTGGACAGAGTATTTTAGATATCTTAAGGGAACTCTAGATTATAAACTCCATTATTCTAGACACCCTGATATCATAGAAGGTTACTCAATGCAAATTGGTAACTGATTCATATGATGTGAAATCTACAACTGGATATTTTTTACCCTGGCAGGAGCTGCGACTCCTGGGGTTCATATAAACAAACTATCGTAGCCAGAAGTACAATGGACTCTGAAATAATAGCTTTGGACACTACCTGTACAGAAGCCGAATGGCTTAGAAACCCTTATGCATATACATGTTTCTGTTCATCATGTTCCTGCAATTTCTATAAACTGTGATAATAAATCTGTTATTGAACTACTGAAGCATGATTCTGTAAATGCTAAGATGAACAGGCACTTGCAGCTGTGTTTCAAGTCGATAAAGAGCCTATTGGGCAAATATGTGGTTCTTGACTATATAAAGTCAGAAAAGATCCTTGCAGACCACTTTACGAAGGGTCTGTCTAGGACATTGATCCTAGAATCATCGAGGGGGATGGGGTTAAGCCCATAGTATAGTCACCAGCAGTGGTAACCCAACCGAGTCTGGCTGGAGATCCCAAAAAGCTGGTTCAATGGGTAGGAACAAGCTGGACTAGGTGACTATTATGGAACACTAACCTGAGATTAAATTCTCTTTAAAATAAAAGCCCATGAGGCTGTACATGTGTACATTAATACCCCATGCCTATGGTGACAGTGTTCCTTTTGTGATATGGATAGGGTGAGGTTAAACTCTTAATAAGTCCAAGCATGATATGCATGGTTGATTCCTATCTCACCAACCCTTAAGGACTTACCATATGAGAGGTCGTGAGGGCCACGACTATAGGACAGGACAATCCTAGACAACTCTCATAAATGTGTAAAAGTGTGCATGGCCAACAAAAGTGCCGCCCGATAGATCCAATACCTCTAGCATACTATGTGTGCTATTATCTGAATCTGGTTCAAAAAGACTGATTCAAGGCGTAGTCCATCAAGCTCTTCTTCAGACAAAGACAATAGTCACTACGTGAGATTCAAGGCTGTAGTCTATCTCATTTATGCATAGTATACAACTGCCCAGAAATTCTCCTACTCGGTTTTAATTTTTTCCTCCTTCTATTACTTCGGAATTTGACCTTTTTGGGGGGGGGGGGGGGGGGGGGGGGGGGGGGGATTGTTAGCTGCTACTACTGCTTTTGTGAGCAAAAGCTCAAATCCCATATTCCATTTAGTCCCATATCGGTTGGGCAAATAGACCTCCTTGTGCATATAACACACTTTCCTTGCTCTTGCTTCATTGATCCATATGTGCGGGAGCTCCATGGGCCATACGTGCGCGCTGCTGCCGCCACCCAGCCCGGCTCGGTTCGGCACGCGTAACGGGTGCGGGTACGTGCCCACATCTGCGGACGCCGAATGCCGATTTGATTTCCTCTTCGGATTCGGGCTGAGACCCAAAAATCCTTTTGCTCTTCATTGATTTTTGATCGTTACTATTCATTTAAATTTTGTAACGATCACTATTCTAATTCGTCCAGGTTCAATGAACCATGTGATTTTTGCTATGTAAATGTTTTGTAACGTTCACTTTAATCGGCTTATTAATCTGCCATTATTTTCCTAGCTGTTGGCGAGCGTATATATATCATGCTCTTTCTTCTTTCATTTTACACAGAAAATATTTTTTCTCTGAAATTCTCGCACTCTCAAGATCGCTGCTATCCTTTTTGTTGCTCTAGGCGGAGCTAAGTCAGGATCATTCTCTCGACGTCGTGTGCGGCAACAAGATTCCGGTGGAGTGGGGACTTTACCACTAGGGGCGTTCGGATTCAGTCTGCACATAAACCCGAACTAACTCTTAGGACAGTGCTACGTGCACGACTTCCACGGAGGCCGGTAACTTTTAATTTACTTTATTTATTTATTTTGCAAATTTTATTCCGAACTTTTGAACAAAATTCTAACAGTTTTTCCATGCCCAGCCTCCGGTGGAGCAGCTTTGCCGGGCTATGGGAAGCTGTAGATTTGCAAGCCCGGTAGAGGTCGGCTTTCTCAACGGGCGTCACATTCTCATTCGTCCGTCATTGAAAGCCGATTTTCTCCGGTTGCATGCTAAACCCATCTGGTTCCTTGCGAAAGCGCTGCACCTTTTCAAATGGTCGCTGGACTTTTTGTCGAACCAAGAATCTGCTATTGCCCTGGTTTGGGTCTCTCCAGGCCTCCCTCAGCATCTCTTTGCCAAAGCTTCTTTGTTTCACCTCGCCCGCAGTTTTGGCACCCCTCCGATGCTCGATAAACCTACCATTAATCGATCTCGGCTGAGTCGAGTGCGTCTTATTGTTGAGGTGGATACGAGCCTCTCGTTGCCTTCCCCATGCGTCTTACTCTTCCTGGTGACAGAGTCGATGACAAGTGCTTGAATTTGAGTCGGTGCCTCTGTTCTGTCGGTTTGCTGGCACCAGGGCCATGCCAGCTCATCCTGTAAATGAGTTCCATCATCTGAGAGGAGTCCTACCACTGTGGCGGGTCAGGGAAAGGTTTGTTCAGCATGCCTGTGTGACTAAGGACCTGTGCGTGGCATCATTACTATTACCATCCCCTCTAGTCCTCCTGCGGCGGGGGAGATGAATGGGGCTCTTCTGATCCATGAAAGCTTTTGTTGGTTGTCTTCATCCCAGAGGGTGCTCAGAACCATGAACTTGGGGTGAACGACCCCGAGGCCGCCGCTTTAAAGGTTCCAGATAGCCTATGCAACCAGAATACTTCTCCACCTCCCCCATCAACCGCTCTCTTCTAATGCTGCAGAGCCAACGTCTTCCAACCCGGCGATGGCTAACACGACGAAAGGACTTAGTCCAAGTCAGTGCGAGGCACAGGTCATTACTTCCCCTGAGAAACATCGAGCAAGAGCTGCAGATCGCATCTCTGTTTCGATGAGCGGCATACACATTGACTTGGTAAGGAAATTCTCTGAGGGAGGCCAACACTCTTCCTAAGGATGAAGACTACTCGGATGGGAATGGAGTTGGAGTCTCATTGGCTTCCAAAGGAAACGCAGGGATCGCGGTGCGTAAAGAGAAAGGTAATAGATCAAAAAGGGGAGACAAAACACAAGCCGCAACCCAGCGTCAGCGTTGATCAGGATACTGGAAAGAAGACCAGAAACAATCAGCATTCTTTGTGCTCGACGTCGAAGTTGCGTTTCGCGAATCATGACTAAGTGCCTCTCGTGGAATCTGAGGGGGATGGGAACTACTCCTCTTTGGCCAGAGTCAAGGCACTCTGCGTTACTCAAAGATCTCGCTGCTGGCTATCATCGAGCCTAAAGTGGCGCCGGTAGTAACCAACTCAAACTTGGATTCTAGAGCTCCATCGCCAACTACAAAGGTAACTTTTGGGTGATGATTAAACAGGGATACAACATTCAAATGGCTGATGCGTTTGATCAAGCATTGTCATGCATATTTCGGGCGGACAAATTGGAAACCAACGTGCTCATCTCTTTTGTGCACGGTAGTAACCTCATCAATGGCCGCACGGTGATGTGGGATAGGCTTCTTCTCGTCCAAGCTTAGTAGAATCTTTCGTGGCTTTGTGCGGGGACTTCAACACCATTGTCGAGTCCTCGGAGAGTAAAGGCGGCCGTCAGGCGGAGGCCTCCTCCATGCAGGATTTTTGCAACTGTCAACTGGCGGCGAGGGTCAGATCTCTTTCTTTTTTTGGCAACCATTCACTTGGTGCAACTTGCAGAAGGGTGATCGACGCCAATGGTCGCGCCTTGACCGGTTCTTGGTGGATGACCTCTGGATCGCCCTTGCCCCGACATCAGCATACGTTTGCCACAACCGGTCGGAATCGGACCACGCCCCTCTCCTCCTCTCGATTAGCTCAAAACAATCTAATGCTCGCAATCCTTTCGCTTCCTCGATTTTTGGACTGGGCACGATAAATTCCAGGCAGTGGTTGGGGAGGCATGATGGTCGGTGGCTCATCGGAACAGCCTCACAGTTGGGGTTACGGGTGAAAGTGACCAGGAAGGCCCTCGCCACCGGGAGTTTTTGTGCCTTTGGCGACATCTGTAAGGAGGCTCGTGGTGCTGAAGAGGTGGTGTCCAAGGCCGAACTGATCTTCGACACATCTCGCCAGAAAATCCTTAATGCAGCCAAAGCTAGGCTCAAGCAGAGACTGTCCTATGAAGCGACATTTTGGAAACAAAGGCTAGAAACAAATGGGATAGTGAAGGGGATCATAATACGGCATTCTTCCACGCGTGTGTGAGAAGTAAACATCATAAACTATCCATCCACCAGGTGCGCAAGGAGGACGGGAGCTGGCTTGTGATAGAGCCCGACATTATGGCGGAGTCCCTCGAGTTCTTTTCAAAATTGTTTAAGGAGTCCAACGTGTGGATGGACGACCAATTCATGGAGGTGATTCCTCGCCTGGTCTCGGAGGAAGCCAACACGAAGCTCTTGGCCCCTCTATCTCTGGAAGAGATACATGGCGTGATCAACAAATTGGACGCGGGCAGGGCTCCGGGGCCGGATGGCATCAGTGGGCTCTTCTTCCTCAATTATTGGGCGACCATAAAGCTTGACATATGGGAGGCATTTAATCTTCTGTTCGCAGGTTTTCCCTTGCCGACTACTATTATGAGTACCAAGTTGATCCTCTTCCCTAAACCATCGCCCCGGAGTCGTTATCTGAATATCGACCCATCAGCCTTTGCAATTACTCAAACAAAATCTTGTCAAAGCTCATTTCGAATAGGCTCTTGGCTGTCCTCCCCTCCATCATCTTGCCGGACCAAAGCGGGTTCGTTCAGGGGCGGGATATTGCTGATAACATTGTGCTGGCATGAGAAATGGTTGCTGATTTGGGCCACAAACACCGCAGGAGAACATCGCTCTTAAAGCCTATGATCGCCTTGATTGGCAGTTTCTCATTTGCGTTCTTCGCATGTTCGGCTTCAACGGACATTAGATTAATTTAATTTATCATTGTGTGAGTAACTGCAGGTTCTCTATCATGATTAACGGCACACCATTTGGTTTCTTTCCCACGTTTAGGGGAGTGCGAAGGGCGACCCCTTGTCACCAGCCCTATTCATCTTAGCCGCAGAGGTCCTTAGTAGGAACTTCAAGAGGCTCGGGGACTCTTCTCAACAACCACCATTCTCAGTCACCAGCGGTTGCCCGAGGATATCTCATTTGGCATTTGCCGACGATGTTCTGGTCTTTGCTAATAGGGAGAAGATGTGCGCTCATGCACCATCTTCGGAAGTATGAAGCAGTCTCGGGCCAGGCAATTAGTAACTCCAAGAGCAATATTTACATTGATCAATCCTTCCCGACGAGCAGGCAAAGCGAGTTGGTTGGGGCGACAGGTTTCAGAGTTGCCCACCCTCCCTTCATATACCTCGGATGTCCCCTGATGATTGGTCGCTGCACCGCTGTGATGTTCGAGCCACTGATCAACAGGATACTGGACAAATTATTGGGGTGGCAAAATCGGCTCCTATCCTATGGTGGTAAGATCACGGTCATCCGACACGTTCTTGCGTCGATGCCTATTTTCCTGCTGGCTACTTGTCACCCTCCCAAGTGTGTTTTGAGGCGCATTGAATCGAGTTTCTCTAATTTCATATGGGGTTCAAAAGGGGCGCGGCCACGGAAGGGGGGCTGGGGGTAAGGCGACTCAAGAAGATCGCCGATGCAATGGCGGTGAAGATGTGGTGGAAGTTCTGTTCCCAAAATGCGCTTTAGATCACCTACTTTCGATAGAAATGCTGCAGGCGGGCTCACCCGAGCCAAGTGGTGGCGACGTCCGCTGCTTTTCACATTTGGCTCCGGCTGCTTGTAGGTCGAGCCATCGGCAAAGACCATATATCGGTGGTTATTGGCAGGGGCGCGATGCCGTTTTTCTGGGTGCAGTGGTCAGTTCTGGGTTGGATCCGGCCGAGATCAGTTTTGTCGGTGACGACGCACCAATTGTTCAGCAATTTCTGGGACGAGCTCAGTGGTTGGGACCTCGCCAGGATCTCGTAGGAAATAGGAGAGGAGGTTGGCACCTAGGTTCATGGGTGCAACATTGCCCCTACACCAGGGGAGGATCAGTGGTGGTGGCGGCCTGACGGGGTGGGTCGATTCACCCTGGCGTTGGCGTGGCAATTAGTTCACGAGACTCGTCCCTCGTCGATTCTGTTCGAGTCCATCTGGAGCATATTTATCCTGCTGAAATGGTCTTTTCTTATGTGGCGTATCCTACGTGAAAGCATCCCGACGGACGAAAAACTGATCAGCTTTGTGTTTCAGTTAGCCTCCAAATGTTATTGTTGCCGCGAGCCGAGCGGTGAATCGGTGCAACATTTATTCAAGTCGGGTGATCTAGCATCGGATATTTGGAGGTTCTTTCACCGGGAGCTTTCGTTCGACTATACGACGAGGGGGACCCTCATAGGTAGAATTTCATTATGGTCGATTTCGAAGAACTCGCATATGCATCACGTTATTGTCGGAGCGGGTGGTATGGGTGTTACGGAAGAATAGAAATAAATATAGATAGGAGGGATCCTTCTTCACCTTCCCAATATTGCGAGGCGAGATTGATCGTCAGGTGGGGAAGATCCTTCACTGTTTTCCTTCATTGGATGGTATCGAAGACTGTCTTAGGGACTATTGGATGCTGCGGGCGAGAGGGACCATGGCGTGCGTAGACACTTACAAAAATGAGAAGAATCACTGTATTTTCTTATTAGCGCAAGACACTACAAATCGACTACATCTGAGAGATCCTCCACTGAGAATCCCCGAGTACAAAAAGAATTCTGGGAAATGGGACGATGGAGATCGAGCGGCAATTGCTCCTTTACTCCGTTGACACTCCGATTTACAAAAGTGGGAGAAAACCTAAGAAAATTGCTAACTCTCGGCTCACTGGCAAGAAGGATAGCAATTTGGCTCTGGAATGCTCTCTGTTCTGTCCATTTGAAGAGGATTATGTCCTCTATTTATAGAGGATATCATGTAGGAACTTGTGTCGGCTAACCAAGAAGCATTCATTAAATGCAGAACAATAGCTGACAACAACATGTTGGCGTACGAGATGGTACGCAATTTCAACAGACCAGGAGGGCAGAAGGCATGTATAAAATTAGATCTTCGAAAAGCATATGATACATTTAATCGAGATTTCGTCTGCCACATTATGCGAGCAATGGGATTTGATCGGTGATCAGTTGAGGGGTACAGGAGTGTATAACTACACCCACATTTTTTATCCTCATTAGAGGCATCCTGCATGGTTTCCTGAAGAGTAGTAGAGGCAGGGTGACCCCCTATCGTCGTATCACTTCACACTAGTAATGGAGTATTTTTTCTGCCTGATGGATGATGCTATTTTCCACCGACGAATTATCCAATTACAGAAGTCAGTTAACCCTCCGATATCGTATCATATATATGCTGATGACTTACTCTTATTCATGCCGCCAAGGGGGGAGAGTCTAGTCATGCTGGTAAAGCTTATGACAGTGTTCGGGGAACACTCAAGGCTACACTTGAACCGCTACAAAAGCAAGGTATACTTTAATTTATAATGCTCGGATGAGGAAAAGGTAGCGACGCTTGGAAAGGAGAAGAGGGAACAATCAGTTAAGTATCTGGGGATTCCTTTATCTATCAATTACGCAAACAAACGGAATGCCATAGCTTGATAGAGTATGCACAAATACGCCTAGAGGGTTGGCAGGCTCATAACCTTTATTTCGGCGGAAGCATTGAATTGGTCAGGTCGGTCATTTCAGCAATTGCCTTATACTGGCTCTACGCGATCATGTTACCGACGGCTACTATCACAAAAATAGAGAAGCTATGTGCAAATTTTGTGTGGCAGGGCGGGATCCACTCGATCAGCTGGGATGTCATGTGTAGACCCAGAGAGGAGGGTGGGGTCAGATTACGCTCTCTATGTGTACTAAAAGTGGTGGCGGCACTGAGAATCATATGGAGGCTCCTAATTGAAAAATTGTTATGGGCACAATGGATGCAGAATAAATATATAAAGACGGCTGCTACTGGACGCTCCGACACAACAATAATGCGTATGTCACCTTTAAAACTATACTCTGCTCCAGGAACAAACTGAAACAGCGGATAGTTAGAATCAGGAAAGACGGGGAGGACACCAGTACGTGGTTCGATCTATGGATCGACCATCATAGTTTGGTGGAGTGTGGGGGGGGGAGAACCTCATAGGGATTAGTAATGAATGGGTCAGTTGCATTCTAATGCACGGACAATGGCGTCTAGAGGCATTAGGGCTGAGCATTAATAGGTTTTAAACCAAAAACCGAACCAAACCGAACCGAACCGAATAAGCTATTCGGTTCGGTTCAAAACCAAAAGGGTCGGGTTCGATTTTTGAAACCCATTAATTCGGTTATTGGGTTCGGGTTCGGTTAATGGATTCAGGTTCGATTTAAAACCGAAAATCGAATAGGTATGTACATTTTCCAAAATACCCTCATCTAATCCCTAAGTATAAAACCGAACTTTCACTCCCTCTCTCCTCTCATTCTCATTCACTCTCCTCTCTCTCACAGGCTCAGCCGCTGCTGCGTCGCTCCTTTCCATTTTCTATGTTCTCTCGAGAGAGAAACCCTAGTTAGTTCCCTTCCGTCTCTCACCGCCGCTCCCTTCCGCCTCTCTTCTCAGCCTCTCACCGGCCACCGCCTCTTCTCAGTCTCTCTCTTCTAACAGCCTCTCGCGATCATCGTGGATCTACAGATCTGACTGTAGATCTACAGATCTGAGGCCTGAATCGTGTGGATCTACAGATCTGAAGTCTAAATCCTGTGGATCTATATCTGACCGTGGATCTACAGATCTTAGAGCTTTGACATCCGAATTTCGATAGTTAGGACTCCAGATCTGAGACTTCAGTCCTAGCCCCCTCTGGATCTACAAACCATAATTTTTGTAAGTATTTTTTGTTAATATTTTTGTTAATATTTTTTTACTGTTAATTTCTTGTAATTTGTACTGTTAAAATTTATGTACTGTTAAAATTAAGTCCGAGCCTCTAGAATTTATAGAATGTTTAAGTTAAATGTTAATTTATAGAATGTTTAATTTATGTACTGTTAAATTACCATATAATGTTTAAGTTAAAAATTATAGAATGTTTAATTTATGTACTGTTAAATTTATCTAGAATTTATAGAATGTTTAATTTATGTACTGTTAAATTACCATATAATGTTTAAGTTAAAATTTATGTACTGTTAATTCTACTGTTAAAATTTATAGAATTTTAGAATTAATGTACTGTTAAAATTATTGTTAAAATTTTGGTACAGTCTAAAATTCTTGTTAAAATTTATGTACTGTTAATTCTACTGTTAACTGTTAAGATTTTATGGCACATAAATTACCATATAATGTTAAGTTACTCATATAATTTTATAATTTATACTGTTAAATTACCATATATTGTTAAATTTATACTAATTTTCATGCTTTGATTACGCAGATATTTGGGTGCTGGAAGCCTTGATCCTTGGCTTGGAATTCTTCTTGAATCACTGTAAGGAATTAAGGATTAGTACATTCGTGTGTTTAAAAATTGCTTGGAGAAATAATTTAGCTTATGCATTTGTTGCATTAGCTACAAATCCTTGGAGAAATGTCAGTAGCTTATGCATTTTTCTAGGTTTCCATGCACTACAAATTTGTATATGGCATTAGCTTATGCATTTGTGTCATTAGCTTATGACATACAAATTTGTATATGGCATTAACAATATTAGCTTACGTCATTAGCTTATACTAAAAATGCATAATTTAGTATATGGCATTAGTTTATGCATTTGTGTCATTAGCTACAAATTTGTATGTCAGTAGCTTATGCATATTTTTCTAGGGTTTCCATGCACTACAAATCCTGTTAAGTTAGTTATATGGCACATAAATTACCATATAGGCATATACTGTTTATATGTCATTAGCTTATGCATATGTATGTCATTAGTTTATATGGCACATAAATATCCTGTTTATATGGCACATAAATTACCATATATATTGTGTCTAAAATATTTTTGCAGGCCAAATTATTGCTTAAAGTGCTTGCTTGCACAATCGATATGCTGCAAATTGCAATGGCCAGTTTGCCCTAAAAAAGTGCCAGTTTGCACTATATGCACAATTTGATTTTTGGAGTTTGGAATTTGATTTGTTGTTCCTGCAATTTGATTTTTGGTCCTGCAATTTTGGTCCTGCAATTTTTGGTCCTGCAATTTTGGTCCTGCAATTTGATTTTTGGTCCTGCAATTTGATTTATATGTTGTCCTGCAATTTTGGTCCTGCAATTTGTCCTATCATAGGACTCCTATGCACTTTGGATTTTTGGTCCTATCTACTTGGATTTTTGTATGTCTGAAATATTTTTGTATATTTTATAAGTAAATACATAGGGGAAAAATTAAAAATTGATAACTTATGAGTGATTTGTTTTAATGTTTAGATGTCAACTGAAGCGTCTCCTATTGAGGTTGGGGTTCGGGCTGTGGGGAGGACAAGTTCCCAAGCCACAAATGTCCCTATTACAACTGTTTCTAAACTTAAGGTTAAAAGCAAGCGTATTGGTAAAAGAAGGGCTCCTTATTGGAGCAACTTTAAGGAATTTCTTGAGAATGGAAACCCTAAAGCAGAGTGTAACTACTGTAAGAAACAGTATTATTGTCACCCCGTAATTAATGGGACCAGTTCAGTCAGAAATCATTGGCTTATATGTCCCCTCAATCCAAATCACAAAGGTCCGTCTCAATCAATATTGAATATGCAATCTGTTGGAAAAAGTCAACACTAACTAGTTGGCAATTTAATCAAGAAGACGTTAGGAAGGCCTTGTCTTATATGCTAACTGTCGACGAGCTTCCATTTCGGTTTGTTGAGGGTGAGGGTTTTTAAGGTTTGTTTCAGTTGCGTGTCCGATGTTCAGTGTACCGTCGAGATGGACCGTTGCACGAGATTGTTACAATCTCTACACTAGTGAGAAGACTAAGTTAAAGGCGTATTTCAAGGAGTCCAATCAAAGAGTTTGTCTTACCACGGACACATGGACTTCCATTCAAAAGATCAACTACATGTGTCTCACGGCACATTACATCAATAGCGATTGGATATTACAAAAAAGAATTATCAACTTTTGTCCAATTGTTAGTCATAAAGGCGAGGCCATTGGGAGGGACGTTGAGTCATGTTTAATTGAGTGGGGCATTGACAAGATTTTTACAATCACTGTTGATAATGCTAGCTCTAATGACGTTGCTATTGCATATTTGAGCAAAAAATTGCACAACGAGGAAATAGTATACTTCAATGCAAGTATTTACACATGCGTTGCATTGCACACATTATCAACCTTGTCGTGTAGATGGGCTGAAAATGATGTCTTCTTCGGTTGCTCGTGTCCGGAGAGCTATTAGCTACGTGAGGCAATCTCTTCTCGTTTTCAGAAATTTAAAGCTTGTGCTCAAATGGAAAAAATAGAAAGAAAAAAACTGTTGTGTCTAGATGTGAGCACCCGTTGGAATTCAACATATTTGATGTTGGATACCGCTCAAAAATTTCAAAGTGCCTTTGAGAGGTTTAAGACGAAGATCTTCTATTTAAGAGAGAGCTTGAGGGTGAGAACATGTTTCCAAACGAAGACGATTGGATGAATGTGAGAAGGTTGTGTACTTTCTTAGAACATTTCTATGAATTCACTTTACGTGTGTCGGTCTTCGTATGTCACTTCCAAAAGTTTTTTGAAGAGATTGCTTCTATCGACTTTCTTTTGAAAAATGCTAAAAGTAATGATGACTTTGAGTTGTCTACTATGGCGGAAAATGAGAGAGAAATACGATAAGTATTGGGGGGACGTCGAGAAGATGAACATGGTTGTCTTCATTGCGCCACTTTTTGATCCAAGGCAAAATTTGCATATTTGGAATGGTGGCTATATCAACTATATGGTCAGTCAAAGGGTGACACAATGATAGAGAAGGTCAAATTGGTTGCTTACTCCATGTTTGAAGAATACAGAAAGTTGTATGCACCTACAATTCCTTCTACAACTAATGAAATGAATGAATCTTCTACTATCGACGACCGTTCAATCTTTAACTTGAAAAGTATGATGAAGGCTCAGTATAAAAATCATAAAATGAAAACCGGTGGTTGTGATAATAAATCTGAGTTGGATCGTTATCTTCTCGAGCCCACCGAAGCCGATGAAGATGAGAATCCTAATTTTGATCTCTTGGCTTGGTGGAAAATCAATTCTCCTCGTTTTCCTGTTCTTTCGAGAATGGTTCGTGATGTCTTGGCTGTTCCAATCTCTACGGTGGCTTCGGAGAGTGCATTTAGTACCGGTGGTCGGGTGCTTGATGTATTTAGGAGTTCTTTGACACCTAGGATTGCTCAAGGTCTTATTTGTTCTCAAGATTGGTTTAGGACTGGTTCGGATCGATCTATTGTTACTAATCTTGAAGAGAATTTGGAATCCCTGGATAAACTTGAAAGAGGTATCATTTTAGATATTAAATTTCATGGTTCTGTTCGACCTACTACATTACTTGTATTGATTATTTTTTTGTTTATCTTTCTTATACTTGTATAGATTTAAGCCAATTGGCTATGATGGGCTCAACCTCAAGCGATATTTGATGAGTTGTTCTTTGGAATCTGGATTTTGGTTTGGATTATGTAATTATTAAACACCTATCATTTGCTCACTGCAATGTGCTGATGTGCACTATAGTGCACTGTCCAGTATGCAGTATGCACTAGGCAGTACTGGACATTTTGTTTTATGTTTGGGTGGACTGTAATATGCAGTATGCAGTATGCACTATGCAATACTGGACATTTTTTTTATGTACTGGCTTGGCTGGAGTCTGGACTTTAATATGCTATGTGTGCACTATAATATGCAGTCTGGACTGTAATATGCAGTCTGGAATATGGACTGAATATGCAGTCTGGACATTTTGTTTTCACTATAATATGGAGTCTGGACTGTAATATGCAGTATGCACTATACAATACTATTTTTTTGGTATTTCAGTCATTTTTCCATTATAAGTTACTAACATATATGTGGAGAAATTTGTGATGATGATATGGCATTAGCAAGTGGTAAACAGATACTACGATGCACTAATTGCCAATCTGAACTTTCATATTTCAAATCCACTTGCTTATATGCAGAATTGCAGATGATATCATGATAATATGGTTCTTAATAACCGGCCTTCGGTTATTGGTTTCGGGTTCGGTTATACTCTGGATTCTTCAAACATGGAGTCAGCTGTCATTGCTCCTATTATTCTCTATACTGCAGCTATACTTGCATTGCCATACTTGCATTACTGCAGGCCTGCAGCTGTGAGAAATCAGGTATACTTGCATTGCTCCTATATACTGCAGCTGTCAGCTAACAAGTTGACAATTCAACCCCCAAATGATGAAGCAAGCTCTCTTGAGGTTTATGCTTTATGGCTTATGCAACTTGGCCCTCCTTGGCTCCTTGAATTGATCTTGGCTAATGTTGTTTATATAATTATATTGCCAGTTGTCTGGACTTTGGATTGGATATCCTTCTATACTCCAACCTCTGTGATCTGGGCTAATGTTGTTTATATTGCCAATTTATTTGGAGTCATAGTGTGTTGGCCGAGCTTGTATCAGCTGAATGAGCTTCTGAATCTCTGATGGGTCCATATCCTATTGCATGAGCTGAAAGAGCTTCTGATGGGTCCTTATCCTCCTTCAATTGATGATCTTGGCTTGTTAATTTTTATATTTTTAGGTTCATTTGGTTGCAACTGTAATTTTAAGCTGTAATTGTTAGCTGGAAATTTGTTGGAAGCTGGACAATTGTGTTATACTGGACTGGACAATTTGTTCATGTTGTAAATTTGTAATTATTTGTTCATATTTGTTCATGAACTTCATATTTGTAAAAATCTGATAACTTATTTGTTCATGTCATTTGTTCATATCCTCCTTAAATTGATCTTGGCTATTGTTGTAAAAATCTGATAACTTATGAGTGATTGGCTATTGTTCATGAACTTCATATTGTTGTAAAAATCTGTAAAAATCTGATAACTTATTTGTTCGTGTCATTTGTTCATATCCTCCTTAAATTGATCTTGGATAATGTTAAAAATCTGGCACAACCTGTATAACCGAATACACCGAATAAACCGAACCGAATTAGTGGGTTCGGTTTAGTTCGGTTTACCCTCAATTCGGTTCGGGTTCGATTTAGAAATTTTCAATTCGGTTAATTCGGTTTTGGGGTTTTCGGTTCGGTTTAAACCGATTTAACCGAATACTCACCCCTAAGAGGCACATCATGCAACGTGGAGACTAAGGCATGCGATTACATGGGTTCAAGTCGACCGTTCACTGCATGCGAACATGTGGAGTTTCGAAGGGACTCCCAGCGGAGAGTTCGACCACAACAGGATGTACGATAGCTTGCAAATACATTACCCTAGCATCGAGTACATGGAGTTTATATGGGTCAAAGGAGCAGCAAGGAAGATGTAATACTGTATGTACAAATTACTACTAGGCAGACTCCTTACAATCGACAGACTAATGCGATTTGGTGTTCGACCGAATAGTTTGGGTTGTGTGCTCTGCGGCCAACATAACGAAATAGCAGAATATATCTATTTCCAATGTGATTATGGATGGGAGGCATGGAAACATCAAAGAAGACAGCTGCGAATGAGGGGTAAGGCGACAGAGCGGTAGTGGCAATCCTGGAGAAAGTAGTCGAATGCATACAAGGGGAGGCAAGGGGTTTATTGAGGCTCGTATTTGATTGGCGACAGCAGTCTGGCATGTATTGCGAGAGAGGAATAACCGTATCTTCCAAGGACTTGTTACGCCTTTAGTGGGGACTCTTCAGAATATAGAGTATGATGTAATGATGCTAGTGGTTAAATGAGTCTATTTTTTAGCGCACCAGCTATTCTTTTGTAACTATTTATAGCAATGGAAATTACCTTCTTCCACTATATATATAATATATATATATATATATATAATATAATATTATATATATATATATATATTAAAATATATATATATATATATATATAATCAAAAGTTCTGCAGGGCAGTCCTGCCAAAATGCAACCCCTCCCCCCCCCAAACAATCATATTGGAGGTCTGCATGGCGGCCGCCCGCTCGACTAATGGTCGAGGGCGACAGGGCTCCCGCAGGACTCCCTATCCGGACCAATATATATATATATTATATATATATAATTATATATATATATATATATATATATATATTGCAAATGACCTCTAGCCTAGTGGTTAAGAGAGATGCATGCGGCCCAAGTGGTCGGGAGTTCGAGCCTCAGTGGAGGCGAGTTCGCCACAAGTACCCATTGCTTCAAAAAAAAATAAAAAAATATATATATATTTGAGTCCCTATCCGGACCCTTATATATATATTATATAGATATATATATATATATATATATATATTATATATATATATGGAGCGGATCAAAAGCCCCCCTTAGAAAACCCCATAAAAACCCCCCTCACTCTAATTTGTAATATTAATGTTAATATTATATTAATTAATTTTTTTAATATTTTTATATTAATGTTAATGCTATGTTAATTAATGTTAATTTTAATGTTAATATTAATTTTAATGTTAAGTTTAATGTTAATTTTAGTATTTAATGTTATTATTAACATTAATTAACATTAACATTAATATTAACATTAATATTAACATTAAATTACGGATTAGAGTGAGGGGGGTTTTTAGGGAGTTTTCTAAGGGGGCTTTTGATCCGCTATATATATATATATATATATAAATCAAGTAAAATTAATAGGACCAAGCAACAAAATCAAGTTATATGATGTTACTAATTTCCTAATGTAATGGCAGATGGGAGCTGAGCTTGAGTGGAGGGATCAACAAAGTGGGCAATGATTATTACAATAACCTCATTGATGAGCTTCAATCCAAAGGTTTGCACCCTTTAGTAGGTTTGCAGTTAATTACATTGTTTTGGCTATCTTATAGTTTCATTTCCATGCAGGCTTGCAGCCCTTTGTCACCCTTTTCCATTGGGACACTCCTCAAGGCCTAGACGAGCAATATGGGAGTTTCTTATCTCCACATATAGTGTAAGTAGTATATCATTATATTACTGGTAGTAGCATTCGACACGAAATAATGTTACCTAAACTTGTATAGTAATCCTCAACCACTACTAAATATGCTCTATTAGCGACGTTGTTTAGCGACGGAATAAAATTCCGTCGCTAAATATATAATATAGCGACTCCCTTCTATTGACATCGCAAAACGTCCGAATAGCGACGTTCAGCGACACTAGATACATTACGTCACGGAATAGCGACGTTCAGCGACATATTACTAAAATATGTCGCCTATATTAAATGGTGTGCGACGGTTAGCGACGTCCACTGTTGACGTCGCTAACTTTTTACTTAGGGCACAGGACTCCTTTTTCCCTCACTAGAAAACTCGAAAATTTCGTTTTCGAGCTCTCGGCGCATCCCTCCCCCCCCCCCCCCCCCCCCGCGACTCCCTCCCCCCCCCCCTCGACAACCCCTACCCCCTCCCGTCGAGCTCCTCTCCCCCAATCTGAGCTACTCCTCCTCTCCGGTAAACCCTAACCTAACTCCTCCTCCTCTTCTCTCCCCCACACACACAGAGACACACATACACACACGGACACACGGACACACACACACACACACACACACACACACGGACACACACATTAGGTTGATCTGACTTCCACACGCAAATTTTTTGACGTCCATACCTCCTTATGGAAATCTTATAACTTCCAATTAGGTCTGATATGTCTTCCGCCTATGAATTTTTGACACTCATTTGACTTGTGAGATCGTACAAATTTATGTATACTTTAACTGGAATTGTTTCTTCACATTGGTAGTGGCTACTAGTTTTGGAATATCTAGGTTAAAAAAAAGTGGATTAGGTATGCAAACCTCCAAATTCTAAGTTAACCAAAAGGGAATTGAGTAATCCTTGACAGACTGTTAAATTAGTATTAGGTCTACAAACTTTCAAAGTTTTTAATTGATGAATAAGGTCTCCAAGAATTAGATCTATCCCAAAAAAAGAAGTCATAAATTAGAATATGTGATGTTTAGGAATTTAGAGACGTGTATAGCGGAATTCAACGGATGTCGACATCTTAACCTGCAAAGTAACAAACCACAAATCATGCTACGAGAACCAATACAAACCAAACACACAACCGTAATATATTGTCTTTGACCACCTAGAAAATCCTAATACTTTGTAAATGAAAAAAGTGAATACAATGCACGTATCGATTAATTCATCCGAAGAATCGACCCTTACAACTTCTTAAGATTACAACTTCTTAAGGCAAGGACTAGTAGTAAGCTTAGGGGGGAGTAAGGTATATGGTGTGTGTGTGTATGTTAATTATCTGTGTGTATGAAAAAAGAGCTTAAATTGGTGTGGGTGTATAGTTGTACAGGAAATAGTGTTTGTCCCTGTTTTCTAAAGGAAGCATCTATGAAGAGTGAGATGAGTGTGTACAAGAGCCAGTAGGCAGGCAGGGGTCAACCTAAATTAGTGTGTACTAGTAAGATATGTATTATAAGATTTGTAGTTGATAGAGGATTTTGGATAGTTTTAGCTTGGTTAATGTTCAGTAAGAATCGATAGCGTATGTGTACACGTTGGATGCACAAGAACTTATGTGCGATATAGCATGGTTATTAGTAACTGTCTGCTACTAATGTGCGACACTTTTATCAGACTAATATACGAATTTGTGCCTATTGGATAATGTGTGTCCATCTTTACAGAATTATTTCCAAATGGATATGAATTACTACTTGTGGAATCGTTCATGGATGTACAATCGTCGTCCTGATGATATGTGTGGTGTGCGGGATGAATACATAGCGGGAGTAGAGCAGTTCCTGCAGTTTGCTAAGGCGTTCCCTCAGTACATGGACGGTACCAAAATTAAGTGTCCGTGTGTGAAAAATAACGTAAAATTATCCAGAAGTGGAAGTGACATATCATTTTTACTCGAGGGGTTTCACGCCTAATTACTATCAGTGGACCGCACACGAAGAACTTGTGTCTTTAGCATCGGAGCCGGAGCCTTATGTTGAGCCGTATATGCATGCGGGACCTAATTTTGTTTCAGATAATTATACATTCGACGACGGGTGCATGAACATGGTTTTCGTTGCTGCAGGGCCTAGTTTCGTTCATGATGCAGCTGAGGAGGCACCGAATATCGATGCTGCAAAGTTTATGGAGTTGCTGGAGAATGCAAGGACTCCATTGTATCCTGGTTGTGAGGATCATTCACCGTTGGAGACAGTTACAAGACTGTTGAGCATTAGTCAGTTTGAACATGTCGCAAGAAAGCTACAACCGAGTGTTGGAGTTGATTATAGAGATCTTGCCGACGGGTGCTAAGTTACCTAAAGACTTCTATCGGTATAAGAGGATGGTAAAATCGCTCTGGATTGGATACGAGAAAATCGATTCTTGTCGCAATGGGTGCATGCTGTACTACAAAGACGACAAGGACGCAGATGTGTGCAGATTTTGTGGTGCAGATCACTATAAGACCACTAGTACAGGAAGGTCTATCGGTGCAAGAAGACCGACCGATTCAATGCACTACTTGCCTTTAACGCCGCGGTTGCAAGATTATTATGGTGAAAGAGACGGCCGAAAATATGAGTTGGCACATACGAGAACAGATTGAAGGAGTATTGGATCACCCATCCGATGGAGAAGCATGGAAGCACTTTGATCGAGTGTATCCTGATTTTGCTTTATATCTGCGTAATGTCAGGGGGGCTACTTCTGACGGATTTACTCCTTTTGGTCTTTCGGGATCCTAGTATTCGTGCTGGCCTGTGATTGTCACTCCGTATAACCTACCGCCTTGGATGCGCATGAAGACTCAGTACATGTTTCTACCCGTTATAATTCCTGGTCCGAACAATCCTAAAGGAACATTGATGTGTACTTACAGCCTTTGATAGATGAGTTGAATCAGTTATGGGAAGTAGGCGCTAACACGTACGAAGTTTCCAGAAAGCAGAATTTTCAGATGAAGGCAACCCTTATGTGGACCATCAACGACTCTCCGGCCTATGGAATGTTATCTGGATGGAGCACTTATGGCTGTCTCTCATGTCCGTATTGCATGGACCGTACTAAGGCTTTCCGCTTGAAATACGGAGGAAAACCATGCTTTTTGATTGTCATCGACAATTTCTGCCAAAAGATCATCCGTTCAGAAGGAACATGAATGCATTCCGTACCGGCATTGTAGAGAAGGGTGATCCACCGCCAAGGTGGTACGGAGCCACGATATGGGAGGAGGTTAGAGATTTTTCAAGTGATTTCGAAGATCCTACAACTGGGTACAAGTGCGATAGATTTGGTAGAGATCATAACTGGACAAAGAGGAGCATATTCTCGGATCTGCCATATTGGAGTACCAATCTGATCAGACATAATCTTGATGTCATGCATATTGAGAAGAATGTGTTTGATAACATAATTAATACTGTGATGGCCGTAAAGGAAAAAATGAAAGACAATCCCAAGGCCAGGTTGGACTTAGAAGAAATATACAAACGTCCTGCGTTGCATTTGATAGAGGAGAATGGAAAACAGTTCCTACCGAAGTCAATTTTCTCACTGGACAAGGAGGATAAAGTGAGACTTTGTCGGTGGATCCAGGGCCTAAAATTTTCAGACGGATATGTGTCAGATCTGAGAAGATGTGTCGATCCGAAAGAAAACAAATTGACGGGTATGAAGAGCCACGATTGTCACGTATTCATAGAGAGGTTAATTCCAATTGCATTTCGGGAATTCTTACCGCAGGCAGTTTGGGATCCATTGACGGAGCTTAGCATATTCTTCAGGGATCTTTGTTCTAAGAATTACTCGTTGATCGTTTAGAAAAGAAAGAGAAGGACATTGCGGTAACACTGTACAAGCTAGAGAGGGTGTTTCCTCCTGGATTCTTCGACTCTATGGAGCATTTGCCGATTCATCTATCCTATGATGTCACCCCCAATTTTTAGAAATAAGAGTATTTTTTGTCATTTTGTATTTTTGAATATTTTTGAAATTTATTTTATTATTTATGATATTGTTTTGGTGTTATTTGAGTCGGGTTCGAATTTCAGCTCATTCCGACTTGTATCGGGGACCCGGGGTAGCTTAGACTCTGATCGGGATCCAACTGGAATCGACCAACTTATCATGAACAAATCCAGATATTTATATTTGACTAATTCCATTTGATTTTAGTGGGATTAGGGATTAGAATTAGATTTAGAACTTGAAATTTGGAGTTTTCAAGTTACCATTTTGACCCCAACTCAAAACTACTAATTTTTTGACTTGGAGGGCATTTTGGTAAATTGCCAAATTCTCCCAACCCTCTAAAATGTGGCCGGCTAGCAGAAACACTCTCTCTCTTATTCCCATTTGAAGAAAAAATCTCTCTCTCTCTTCTCCTTTCTCTCATTCTACAAAGACCCCTTTCTTTTCCCTTTGGATTTTAAGCTCCAAAGTAAGTCAAATCTCTTCTAATTCTCTTCCATACTCTATATCCCTCTCTAATCTTGGTGCTAACTCTTGTTTATCTTTTATTTGTGATTTTTATCTATGTAGAACCTAGCATGGAGGGGTTGGAAGCATAGAATTGGCTCTTGACCCAAAAGAACTAATTTTGGGGCTTTTCTTGAGATTCCAACTCCCAAGAGGTAAACCCTAACTCTAACTCTTGTAATTGCTCCTAATTAATGTTATTTTCATATTAAAGGATACCCGAGACGTAGGACAACGCATTAGAAGAGGTTTGGAACCCATTGGACTAAATTCGGGACTTCCGGGCTAGCTTTTGTGCCAATTCTGGGAAAAATCCTAAATTGACATGTTTGGGTGTTACCCCTAGCCTAATTAGACCTAATTAGGTTAGTTTGGGTGAGATAAGGCTAGGTACGCGTCCATATTTGGATACGTGGGGTCATTTTGCAAGAAATCATAAAAATAGGCTTTTTCAGGTTTTTTCGGGTTCCAATACACGGGTGACTTTTTGCGCCGACACTAGAATTGACAAGTTAGTACTTAGAATAGGTTCTAATCATTATTTAGAACTCGTGGGTAGAGTTTGGGTCGAATTCGGATAGGTTTGGTGTCCGTATCACGCGGTATCGCGAATCGGACACTCCGGAGTCGCCAGAATGGCCATTTGGCCATTCGGGCCTCGTTTCTCGTTTCCGCAGATTTCTTGTGTGGGGTACGTGTCTAGGCCCTAGAGGGTAGAATTGCAAGATTTTGGTATTCGAATAAGGTTTTGGGTTGTTTAGGAATATATGTGTGTGTGTGTGTGTGTGTCTATATATGTCGATATAAATATGTGTGTGTGAGTGTGACATATATATAGAGAGAAATTGAGAGTGATTAGAGAGTTAGAGAGAGTGAGATAGGTGAAGGAAGGGAAGGAGGAGCTGCTGTCCCTTGGCAGCAGCACATTAGAGTGGCAGTCCCCACATGGGACTGCAGTAAGCCCCAGCAGCAGTAGCAGCTGCTATACAGCAGTTGTAGCACTACAACAAAAAACCCTTTTAATGACGGCTAAAAAGCGTCATTAATGACAAACCATTACACTTTTTTTCAAAGCAACCGTTATGAAAACGGGTGTTATAAATGTTTTTTAAAAGCGTCATAAAACAACCGTCATGAATAGTTTCTATAAAAGCGTTATGAATAGTTAATATATAGTGCACAATTCAGAACAATTTCAAAACGTCATGAATAGATAATATATGTAGGCTCAATGCAGCACATTTATAACACTTTATACTATTCAAATTAGCATATTTATAATGCTCTATACTGCACAGTATATATTACATTCCAAAAACTTAACATTATATATCACCATCTTTATTATATTTCTCAAAATAGAGTACATATCAATATCTTCATTATATTGAATATCCAAATACATATATATATTTACAACTACCAAAATTGTCCACATCAAAACTTGGCCACATCAAAACTGTCCACAGAACATGTAGCAAAACCCTGAAAAAGAGAAAAACAAGCAAATATAAGGAATTAGCTCCCAATATTATAATACTTCCAACTACACAAGTAGCAAAAGCCTGATACTTATTGGGAACAATTCAAATTCGTAATACATATTTAATATCCAAATGCTGAACTGCATAAATTCTTCATGAGAAAGGAGTTAACATACAGAATGCCTACATTGAGGTAATGCTCTTCGTACGAGTGTGATGGCATGAGGAATTACCTGCAAGGCCATACTTCTGGAGAAAAGAGAATGTAGTAGCAGCATCCCAAACATACCTAACATAAGTAGATCACATCAAATAAATAAAAAAATAAAATCACACTTTAAAAATTAAAATAAATCAACTTGTGACACATTACTGGTGCTTAGTAGGTTCTTGAGGTTTAGGTTCGATCAGTAGAGTCCCTAAAAAAATAAAACAAGGAAGCAAAAGACTCGAAAAATAACACCAACCATGTAGTTCTGGATATTTGTCAAACTCAACATGATACACAACACACACAAAGAGGAGATTTATCCATAATTAAGTTGCAAATTCAGTTTGCCTATTACATAGCTTCTGTAGCGGTAAATTATATTCTTTCATGGCCAAACCGTATAAATATGGAAAATCATTATCACCATCATCGCCTTGTACCAGTAGTAGAATACACAACAACAAACAACTGCAAGGAGTCATGTAGTTATAAAGAGAAGGTTAAATGTCTCCTAACAAATCCTTTCAAAGCATGTATCAGTTCTAAATCTTACAATCAATGTTCAAAGGAAGTGGGGGGCCTGGGGCATACAATGAAGAGCTCCACAAACAGTGTAAGTTTTGAAGGGATGCCATGTCACTAGCATAAAAACAGACGAATATAAAAATAATAAAATGACTTGGAACCCTGGTAAAGTACAGAGTATAGGAATTAGATCAATGCTCAGGATAATCAAATCCTAATCTGTTACCAACTCAGGTACAAGTTCAAACAGCCTTCCAATTCACTATTACAGTGCAGAATTGTTGCTTAAACTACATGGATGTCATTGAAACTATACTATAAGTAACTGGACAATACCAATAAACATTGATTTGAGGATGAATTTTTCAGTTGTTTAAGGATATTTTTATACACATCCAAGAAAATTTGTTTACTGGATATTCTTCTATTTAAAAGAGTTATGTAGCATTCAATTTGAACAAGTACTTGGTTATACACCATTATGCAAATCTGATCTTTAGTGTGTCATTGATGTCACTTGAACTGAATTATAAGGGTATTAAAATTGTCAAATGGACATATAATTTAAGGATGGTATTTAGACCTATTTGAGAAATGTCCAAACGTGCTTCGTGAAGCTTGGTAAATATTGTCCATTTATTATCTATTTATTTACCTTCATCGCAGTCTATCTTCAGCCGATTTTCCTTGGTAATCGAGTGGCAGCTATGGAGAAAAACTCAAAATCGAGTTAATTAAACCAATTGACCATAATTTTGTGATGACCGACAAATTGACCATTATTTTTCACTGAGGGTTTGTCTAGCACCAAGTCAAACCAACAGCTGTTGCCTCGTTGAACATTCTATTTTAGAAGTCCGCGGTTATTTGTTTTAATATTTTAATGTTGATTTCGTTTTGTAAAATATGTAGGCATGTCCATTGTTGTAAAATAGCATGTCAAGTTTTTCAGCTTTATTGTTGGCAACTGTTTTGCATTGTGAATGTAGTATTACTATTTTTTTGGGTGTAAGACTAGTGAATTGGATCAATGATGTGAGCAAATTACTGTATAATCTTTCTACAATTGCCGTAGTATGCCTTTAATTTGAAGATTGCTATAGTATTCTGAGATCCAAAATGTATTACTACTATTTTATTCAGCTTTATTGCTGGTTAACTGCTTTCCATTGTGAATGTATTACTAGCATTTTTTTCGAGTGTAAGATTATCGAATTGGATCAATGGTGTAAGTAAATCACTATGTATAAGCAAAGCAGACAAGCAGAGCAAACAAGTAGGTAAAAAATAAGGGCTGGCTACCTTCCTGAGGAGAACGACGATATAGGCCTGCGAGTCAACCATGGATCGGTCCAGCAGCGCACGTTGTGGCTGATGTTCAACGCCCGTTCCTCTACTGTCTGTGACTTCTTCACCTCCTCCCCGCTTGCCATCGTGCTCGCTCAGACAATCAAAGGTTGACCCAAACCCTTCAAAACTGACACTTGAAGAAACATATGCATTCAATTTAAACTGAGTAGGACATTTCATCAAACACTTCATACTAGCTTTTTAATTTGTCAACACAACTCGTATGTATGCAAGCTTTTTAAACCCTAAATCTTGTTGATTCTTTACGTATTACGTACCTGCTGGTGTGGAGCCAGTACTCGAAGATGTCGTGTGTGTATTCACAGTTTATGCTACGCTTGCAGGCTGCAGTCTTCGATATGCTTCAACTCCAGGCAGGAGGTCCCTTGGTACGGGAACTTGCGGGGTTCCGACGCTTGGCCTTTTTTACCTCCTCCAGATCCAACCCAACGATGACGAGACCGGCTCTGGCGATAGCAGCAGCGCCTGGGTGTCCACTCGACATAGTGTGTCGCTGGCGAGTTGGGGGATCTCGAGCGGAGCTCGGATCGAGATCGAGAGGGGGAGAGAGAGAAGAGGGATCCTCGAAATAAAGATAAAAAATCAAGAGAGAGAGAGAGAGAAACAGGAGGAGGAGGAAGAGGAGAGGTGGGAAATCTTATGAGGAAGGAGAGGGAGAGCGCGGAGAAGAGGACGAGCGGAACCCTAACGCTCCTCCTTCGCATTCTTGTCGATCGCGTGCGCGGCGGCCTCGAGCTTGTCCTGGAGGGCGACGAGGTGCGTGAGGCCCTCCTCAAAGATTTTGGATCTAGGGTTAGGGTTTTGGAGTTGGGGGAGAGAAGGGAGAAGAAATGAGGAGAAGGAGAAGACCAGAATATTTCGGAAGAGAGGCGGGCTATAGCAAGGATTTTGCCAACAATTAAACTTAAAAAATATCAGAAGTTTGCCACCGCTCTAAATTATTAATAACGCTTTGTTTTATAAACGTTATAAAATGCCCAGAATTAGCCTAAACCGTTAGAGAAAAAAGGTATTTCGAACCTTGATGACGCTTATTTATCAGCCGTCATGAAATCCACTTATCAAGCGTCATTAATAGGTCTTTTTGTTGTAGTGTAGCACCAAGAACAGCCCCTAAATTAGCCATTTAGCTGTCCTATTCAGCCACCCCATTCACTCATTTAATCCATTCATTCTTCCATCTATAGGACCCCCCAAATCAGCCAACAAGCAGCCCTAAATCAGTCCTAAATAACCCACAAATTAGCCCCACTTTTCAGTCATAACAGCCTTCATATACTACCCATTTACCAGCCTTGTACTACCCCATATCAGCCCCAAACCTGTCCTATTTCAGTCCATATTAGCCACTTGGACAGGCCCTGAAATCAGCCCCTAAATCACCTACAATTCAGCCCACTTGACAGCCACACTTAGCCACATATCACCCTATATATAAGCCCCTATGTTCCATTCAATTCAGCCCACTTAGCCCCCATTTGGACAGCCACATTGAGCTGCCTATAGCAGGCCTAAACTAGTCCTAAAACAGTCCAAATGGACTGCCATATAAGCCCTACATTCAGTCCAAAATTAGTCCCTTGGTCCTATAGGCCTTGAGTTGTGTTGTGATGTGAGAATTATTAGAGGGTAAGGTATTGTGGTAGGCTTGTTAGATTTAGTATTAGATATTAGTTAGTGTTGGTGTTAGCTTGATGTTTGTGTTAGTGTTAGTAGTGAGTTGGTTAAGTTAGTGTCCTAACTAGGTTGATATCCTAGTGTACTAGTAGATAGGGATAACCTAGACACTAGGAGAGTGTGGGAGAGTGAACTAGGAAGGTTGGTAGAGAGTAGGGTGTGGTATCTAAATATACCATAGCGTATCATGACGATACCCTAAGGTAATGTTGGGATGACCAACATGGACCATAAGATGGACTAGATGTCCTAGAACCCTAGATTTCTTGGTTGGTAAATCTTAGATAGGATAGTATCTAGCTACCCTAAGGAGCCTAGGCTAGTATCCTGAGATCTAGAGGGGTTTCCTTTGTAATGGACGAGGTATCGGGATACCTTATAAGGGTAAATTATGGGGTATAAGGTAATGTAAGGTATTGGATTTCTGATTGCTAGATAGGCTTAGAAATAGGTTGTCTTGGTAGGTAATGACTAGATGAGGGTAGTTTAGGCTAGTCTTGACCTCTGTTGACCAAGGGTTGACTTTTTGACCGAAAGTCAACTTCAAGTCAACACTTGACTTAGAATTGACCGAAACCAAACCAGAGTTGACCAGTTGAATAAAAATCAACTGTTAGTCAACATTTGACTTGTTTGACCTAGGGTTGACCCAAGGTTGACTCAGTGTTGATCAGAGTTGACCAGAGTTGACTTTTTGACCAAAAGTCAACTATAAGTCAACCTTTGACCCAAATTGACCTAGTTTGACTTGGATTGACTTCCTGTGACCTTGTTTGACCTTGATTGTTCTAGCATGACCCAGTTTGGCTCAGTATAACCTAGTTTAGCTTGGTGTAACTTAGTTTGACCTAGTTTTGACTTAGACTTGCATATCATGACTCGATTAGCTTTCCTTTCATTATTAAACTATGTTTTGACTTGTAGTATCTCATCTTTAGGTCTGTGATTACTCTGAACGTCTGTTCACCTTATCAGCTCAGGACCACAGGCGAGTACATTCTCTGATAATATTTTTATTTTATGATATCGTCTTTGTTTCTAGTATTTAGTGTAGATATCCTTGTTCTCTTGACACATGGTGCACACGGATTGGTATTGTCTGGATCCCGTCATAAGATGTTATTCCTCTTATATATGGTATACACTGGGCAAGTCTTTATTGTTTATTATTTATTGTATAGATACGATTCCTGTGTAGGCTCGCGACCTCCTCAGAGAATACGTGTCATGACGTGTCATGATTGGATCCACTATATTAGTCAGGGATGGGGGTGTTAGCGTAGATATGTGATCAATACTCCATAGTATTATATTGTATCATCATTGTATCACTATAGTATCCTCATTGTATAGTGTTAATCATACACTCATGTATGATTAGCCAGGCCAAACATTGTATCAAGTTCTAAGCCGATCACATGTTGAAACTAGTACTAAACTCACATAGATAGCAGTTCCAAATTTCGTACATGTTATACATTGTTTTCTTACCTTATCTTATTACAGTTTTGATATACTCTGCCCGGATACATGTACGCTCTACTTTACCTAGTATATTCTCTCTATCTACTGCTACATTTTTAATATCGTATAACTAGAACTGTTGTTTGAGATTTTATACTCGTTCCTGTCCTGACTGGACCTGTTGAAAATATTACAGATGATGATGGTGACTGCCCTACCTTCTATGGGGCACATGAAGGTGACACTCAGGAGCCTGAGGAGCATCTTGCTCAGTAAACGGTGCTTACTCTAGTCTAGTATTTTTAGTTTTCAGTTTGTATCGGATTGTTCCGATTGTTAGTTGAGACTTAGTTATATTTCAGGACTTATATTTATTTGTGTTAAACATCTACTTTGTGTGGTGTGATAACTCTATTTATATTCAGTTTCTTCTTTTTATCTGATTTCATATCTTGCTCTATCTTCCCTAGACTTGTGATTGAGATATAGAATTGAGATGTTATATTATACCTCCGTACGGAGATGACAGGTTTATATATCTTGTTGTTAGATGTTAGATGTTATAGAGGACCTATACAGCGTTCTACCGCCGACACTGCGGCGTAGGCTGGACGTACCCACGTCCTCGTACACCTAAATAGGGTACGGGTCATGACATATGAGGCACGTGTTGGTAGACCCGTTGAATATCGATGGATGTACCCGTTCGAGTGACATTTGAATCACCTAAAAAAAAGGTAAAAAATAAGGCACGGGTCGAGGGTTCTATTTGTGAAGCCTATGTTCTCGAGGAGATCACAAACTTTTGTTCGATGTATTTCAAGCCTCATGTTGCAACTAATAGAACGAGAGCTTGCAGAAATGACGACGGAGATCATGAATGTAATAATACAATACTGAAGGTATTCAATGCCCCTGGAAAGCCATCGGGTAAAATAAAGAAGAGATATCTGAACGATAATGAGCTAAGAGCTGCTCAGGTGTATGTATTGCTCAACTGCGACGATGATAAAGTAGAGAAGCTGGAGGGATAAGTAATTAATACGTCTACATTATTTTAATAGTGTTGATTATTAAACTATTAAATTAATTGAACGATATTATTTTCAGCATATTTAATGATGATGTGGGGTCAGGTAGGCCACACATAATAGAAGAAGAATTAGAACAAAAAATGAGGCATTATTTTCCATCATGGTTGAGTGCATATGTAAGACTTGAGAACTCTATAATTACCTTTCTGTATATGCACTTGAGAATGAGCTTAATTTATTTTTTTGGGTATTTAGGTCGATCGTCCATACACAAGACTTGAGAATGAGTCTATTCGAACGCTAGTCAAGGGACCAATTTATGCTGCAAAAATATGGCCAAGCTACTGTGTTAATGGGTTTAGGTTCAAGTCAACAACTTGCCCGATCAGAGACAACTTTGTGGATCTCGATTCTACCAAAAACAGTTATTTGTGTATCAGATCTTCGAACTACAAAGATGTTGATACGGGCAACAATTTCTATGGCGTCCTACGAGAGATTGTGGAGCTGACATATAGTTATGGAATAGAGCCTGCTAAGATTGTGTTATTCAGGTGTGATTGGTTCGATCCGATTGAAGGTCAAGGGTGAAAAGTAGACAAGCACGGTCTTGTGGATATAAACTATCGGCGTCGATATCAAGCCTATGAACCATTTGTCCTTTCATGTCAGGCTCAGCTCGTATACTTCACAAATTATCCTAAATGGGGAACAACAAGGTCAGACTGGTGGGCAGTATGCAAGACCAAAGCTAGAAATACCTTTGAGGTTGACGATATAGCTTATCAGGAGGATAAACTACCTCTTGTAACAAATATTATAGAAGTGAACACGACGGAAGTTTCTCATTACACATCTAATTGTGTAGAAGAAGTAGAATTATCTGAAGAGGAAGATACAGATGAAAGTGAAGATGTAGAGGAGGAGGAAGAAGAAGAAGAAGAAGATGAGCTAAACGAACTAGATGAATTTTCAGAAGAGGATTAAATATGTACGTTTGTTTTATCATCATATTTGACACTTTAGTGACACTTTTATCATATAAATCTGTGACACTTTAGTGACACTTTTATCTGTGACTATGAGATTTTTGAAAAATCTGTGATGTCTATCATATAAATATGTATATTTGTTTTATTGTCATATGTTATTATCAGGTATGACTAGACCCGGACGACGCGGAGGATATTATGTTAGGCAGTCCCATCTGCCTCGGGCTGGGGATGCAGATTCTGTACCCTCATCCTCATCTCCGAGTATGCTAGTATACCATTCTATTCTCGGTCTATTACCGGAACAGGGCAGTTCCAGCAGGTTGGCGACTCCTCCCTCGTCGTCCAGTATTTCTGATCCCGCGTCCAGCATTCCTCCCGCGTCCAGCATTCTTCCTGCCGACGGCTCCATGGGGAGAGCCGACGCCGAGCATATGGAGGATGGCGATCAGACTGATCCTGCCCAACCAGGAGGTGAGAGCGACCCTCCATGCGCTCCCCCGGACGAGACGCGTATGGAGATTTGGACGGACGGGCCTACGAAGTAAGTTAATTAGTTAATATATATTTCTCAAATGATTATATGTATATATATATTCATAAATTTTATTATTGTATAGATATCGGTCTCCTGCAGTACAGAGACAGCTGCGGTTATTTTTGAGGCAGAACTATGGTGGGCCTTGGATTAACTACTCAGATGCTCCCGTAGATAGGAAGGCCTTTTGGTTGGCCCACTTTAAGGTAAAAAAAATTTTATTTTTAAATTTTAATAATCATTTGTGTATATTATATAACTTTTTTATTTTACTTCTTGTAGAGGACCTATTTCTATCCACCACACCGGACGGCGAAGATCGAGGTCCAATTTTCTGCCGTCGTAGGCAAGCTCATCCGTGATGCGATCCACGACCAGAAGTCTCGTGATCGCTCAGGAAAGCCGATCTATGGTTGGATCACGCCAGTGCAGTGGACTGCGATGAAGGCTAGATTCGCCGAGGCCAGGTACCAGGAGCGGTCTGACAAGGCCAAGGTGGCACGGTCGAGCGCCAGTAAGTGGTGTGGTGGCTCCATTCCGATAACGGAGCATTTTCGTCGTCTGGTACATTTCCTATGACGGACATAATTTTATATATAGTTGGATAGAATGTTTAATACTAATAATAGATAATATATTTTAACAGGTAAAAAAGGGTAAGGACCCGAACATGGTGACTGTCTTCCTGGTCACCCATCGGAGGGCTGGGGAGTTCATTGACGAGAGGGCGACGCAGGCATATGTACGTTCTATTCTTTATATTAATTTACTATAATTTAGAAAATAGGAAAATAGACATCAATATAGACTTTAGCAAACACTTACACGTTAGCAAACATTGTTCTAGGCCGAGTTTGTTCGACTACAAGAGGAGGCGGCTGCTGCTGCTAGTATGCCAGCAGAGGAAGGGGCTGGTACTTCCTCCTAGACGCCTACAGCTCCATCGCCGGACGACCTCTGGATGACCGCCGTTGGCGGTCTTCAGAAGGGTACGTACGACGGTACGGGATCCTACGGTGCGTATTTGGCTTCGGAGTCATCTCGGGCCCCCTCTGTCAGTGTGCAGTCTCTAGCTTTGCAGGCGTCGTCACGAGCTCAGGATATTCTTCGTCAAATCGACGAGCTGTATCGCGATTTGCAGCAGCAGATTTTTGATCACCTTACCGCGGAGCGACGATCCGACCCTCCGATGATCACCGGACGATTTGATGCGGTCGAGCGCAGTATACAAGAGCTGATGAGTCTGCAGCAGGCTACAACTGCCAGCTTGCACACGCTCACCGAGTCTACGCAGCGCACAGAGCATAGACAGGTCGAGCTGGAGGGATCGCAAAGGACCATGTCTGCCTCACTCACTCAGGTATCGGCTTCGATTGAGGAGAGTACTCAGAGGATGGTGAGTACCCTTGCTGTACATGGTGAGCGACTGCGAGAGCTAGAGCAAATACGTCCTCCCAGTCCATCGACGGCACTGACTCCAGACATTGTACTGCCTCCTACTGACCTTATGGTGCAGCTCACACAGGAGCAGTATGAGTACATGCTATCCCAGATGCGTGGCAGGAGTCCTCCATGATGCAGCAGATTTTTTATCATCTTTGTATTTATTGGCCCTATGGGCCCATTGACCATTCTGTATACTAATTTTCATTATTATTTGACTCTGTTGGACATGTATGTTTGTTGGACATGTATATTTGTGATATTTAATTTGTAGATATTTTCATTGAGTACATGTATGACATTTAGTTGTAGACTATTATGATGGAAGACTGTTATTCATCTATTAGTTGTAGACTGTTATGATGGGAGACTGTTAATTATGATGATATCTGCGACGGGGATGACAAATATACCTACGCTGGGTTATAAGCGATGATCTGATATACAAAGGAGGTGCTGCCCAAATTTTAAATAAATATAATGTGTATTTTTGTAATGATTTGTGTCTGTGTTTACAGTGTATGTGAAATGCAGTGTTCGGAACCATCGATAGTTTTGATTACTATTGTATATTTTATCTTGGACAGAAAGAGCAACTGTTCAGGGTGTACTTCTGAAAGCTTTATTTTCACATCCTTCACTCTCTCGGGACGTCGTACAGGATCCCGAGAAGGTGAAGGACGTGAAGAGGAAGCTCTGAGAAGTGCACCCTGAACTGTTGCTCTTTCTATCCAAGATAAAACATAGAACAATAAGCAAAATTGTCGATGGTTCGAACACTGCACTTCACACACACTGTAAACACAAACACACAGCATAACAAAAATATATATTATATATTTTTATTTTTTTTAATATTTTGCGACGGATAGCGATGGATAGCGACATATAGCGACGGATACGGGACGTCGCTATACGTCGCTAATTAGCAGCGTTACGTCACTGTACGTCGCCACCTTGCTGACGTGGCAGGCATGCCACGTCATCACGTAAATAGAACTAAACGTCGCTAAGTAGTCGCACTACGTTGCTAATTTTGTGACGTAAAGTTTTGGTCGCTCGCCGTCGCTAACTTTGCGACGACCCAGCGACACGGCGGTGACGTCGCAAACAGCGACGTAGGGCGACGAATGTGCCATCTACGACTAGCTTAAAAGCGACCTTCATTTTTCGTCGCTAAAGTCATCGCTAATTATGATTAGCGACGTATTTTCCATTATTAGCGACGTATAATGACGTCACTATTTTGCCTTATTTTAATAGTGAACTATTTCTGACATTCTAAGGATCAAAACAAGTATTTTAAATAATAATCTTTTCTCACATTCTAAAGACCATGCTAATGTAGTTTATATAAAATAGAAAGGTCTAGATCTGAAAATAGAGATTTCACATTAGTAATACATACAGAGGTTAATATTTTTAGGATCTTTAGAATTTTGGGACCATATGTCACCGCATAGCTTGCACATTCTCATAAACGGCCTTGATCCAATGTTTTGAAAACCGGATCGATGATCGAACCGAAAATATTTGGTATAGGTCGGACCAGGGTTCAACCGGGGTTCAAATTGATTTGGTTTGGTTTGGTTTGGTTGAAATAGGTAAGATATCCATATTTACTTCTTGGTTTGGTTTGTTCTTAGTATGTTGGTTTGGTTTAATTTGACAACAACAAGGCTATCAAAACCAAACCAATAATCAAATGGTCCAAATTTCATGTGATAATTCTTTTCGAATTTTTTTTAAAAAATTTGCTCTGTTCAATTGTGAACCGGTTCGGCCGGTTCACCGTTTGAACTCCAATTTTTGAAAAAACTGACCGTTATTTAAAAGTCCTAGTTTTAGTCGAACTAGACAGATTTTAATTTTGGCATAAACCGGTTGGACCCGGTCCAATCGTCGTTCCGGTCTGGTTCTTACAGCACTACCTTGATCCAATAATATCATTTACTCTAATCTTTGTGCATCTGCTCTGGAATATTGTACAGGGAAGATTTTCAAGATTACGTGGAAGTTTGCTTTAGAGAGTTTGGGGATCGTGTGAAGTACTAGATTACCTTCAACGAGCCGCATATTTTTACCACTAACGGGTATGCCTCGGGAATATTAGCATCGGGAAGATGCTCCTCCTGGGAGATTGGTAGATGCAAAACTGGAGACTCTAGCAAGGAGCCTTACATTGTAGGTCACCATATACTATTGGCCCACGCGGCAGCTGCGGACCTATATAGAAGAAAGTTTCAGGTGATAAATCTACCTTTAATAGTAATAGAATATGTATATATACACACTCGCATTGCACCTATTTCATAGGTTATTATTAGAAAGACCAAAAAACTTCTATCATAATTAATCTAACGGTAGTGCTACATTATTTAAATGGAGGGGGTGTGGGCGGGCCCGAAGTGTTGGGGGGACAGTGGGGGTGACCACGGGTAAAAGAGCATTTTCGTTATTCTAATCGTTATTAACACTATTTAGTAAAACTAAAAGACAAATGTCTTAATTATTCTAAATTTAGTTAATATTATTATGTTATTATATATACATTGTATACATAACTGTAAGACTATTTAGGAAGACCAAATGACACCTTCCGTGATTATCTGGATGTCCTTATCAACTGTAATGAATAATTTTAATTAGTAAACATATGCAAGAAATATTTGGAAAGAAAATTTTTCACGGTTAAGCTCAACGTTTCACATTATATATATAAAATATATATATATATATATATATATATATATATATATATATATATATATATATATATATATATATATATATATATATGAGATTACGAGTGACAATCTTGTAACTGAAATAATTCATTGGATCATAGAGAAGAAATGGAAGTTGATGCGATAACATATTGCATTAGATGATATTATAGCCCCTTCTTTTAATTTCTTCATTTTCTTCTAGATACAAATTATGAAAATCTTGCATGAAAGTAGAGCTCAGAGGTTGAAGATCTTCACTATAAAGTTTCAAGATTTCCATTAATAAACTGAGTTATACCAAGCTATTGAACCAAATCGGATTATTAGATCAAATAAAACTGTACGTATCCAACCAAAAAAATTGGAGATCGCATTATTAATTAAAAGAGACCTACTAAAAATTGTAATAGAAAATCACTTGTTTTCTACATATTGATATCTTGGCAATATATATGTGTATACTTCATATCAAAAACAAAAATTATATACTCATTCATTTTCCTGCATCTAATGCAGAGGCTTAAGAATTCTTTTGGAAAGATCTTAGGGCCTGGATTAACAATTAACAAAAATATCCTTTCATAAGTATATGTAAGAGAATTAGAGGATTTGTAGTTATCCAAAATTTTCTACCAGACAGGAATGCATCTGTTACATGTTGATTGATATGTAGATTTAACTTTGATCTCTTCTTGCAGAAAACCAAAAACGGAAAGATAGGTATTACACTAGACTGCAACTGGATGCTTCCATACTCCCACTTGCTGGAGAAATAGATTGAGTATAAGTTTTAATATTACATTGCTATGTGAACTGTAGGTTCATGGACCCTTTGACTCAAGGAGATTACCCATTTAACATGAGGGTGCTTGTGGGAGATCGGCTACCAAAATTTACAGAGCAGCAATCGAAGTTAATTAAAGGGTCATTTGACTTTATTGGTCTTAATTATTACTCGACAAGATATGTATACAGCCTTCCAATTGTTAACACTGTATACAAAAGCTACAATACTGATTCATATACCAACCAAACAGGTAAAGAAGTCTATGTTTGATGTAGTTATAGTTTTTTCAGATTAACAGTTACATATAATTAATTCATCAAGGAACTTAATGACACATTTATATCTGATAATTTCTGCTTCTAATGACACGACATGAAATTATGCAAAATCACGACATGAAATGACACGACATGAAATGACACATGCATTCCTAATTGGGCCACTGGTAAAGTGCTCTTTCAAGCAATTATGTAATGATACGACATGAAATGACACATACTCACTCAAATTGCAACTTTATTTCAGTATCATATGTTGCATACAAGTATGCAACAAATGAAACATGCTACCCTACATCTATGTTTGAAGTTTTTACTAACAAGTGCCTTAAGGGAACAACCCAGCACTGCTTATGAAATAAATTGTGATTTGAAACAAAATGATAGAACTTGGTTATTGCTTGTTTTTTAATTTTATTTTATTACTTTAAGCAAGCTAAAGAAAAGAAGTATTAAAATAAGTTGAAATTAATAAGAAATATGCTAATTTTTAGTAGAACGGACTTTTCTCTACGTAATTTATGCTAAAACCAAGTGGTTGAGATCTTTGGTATAGAGAGGAACGTTCCCGGGTGGACAGTCTATTGGATTGTATCTCGTTTTCGGTTGAGCCCCCAAAGGGGTGACAATGGTGTTGGTAATTTAGTCCCATATCGGATAGGAGGTGAGATCATAAGATATAGATAATTGGAACTGGTTCATGCTTTAAATGAGAATTCTCTTTTAAGGCATATAGGCTCAATTCAATATCGTACCTCATGGGCCAACTCAGGTTCGGATCATACCATGTTTCCCAACACAATCAAAGACTTACCCTATTATATAAAAAAAGACATTTCAACCCCTTTCATAATATATGAAAAACTCTTCTAACTACACTCCATTTCCTTATAAAATCTCTTCTAATTGAATCATATCATATATCCTGATTTGTTGTATCAAAAGTATTGCAGAAATCAAAGACAGAGATCCGGCTTAAATGACAAAGAAATGTGAACTTAAACTAAATTGCAGAAAACACCAACTCCCATCATATTTACAACCATCTAATCCAAAATCCAAAATTTAATAGGGAGACTCGATAGACGATAGTTAATTAGAGATCTCCTATACGAATATTTGCAATCAGTTATGTTAAAATATATTAGATGATAATTTATAAAGCTCACAAATATATTTGATGATAACTTATAATGTTTGCATGTTCCATAAATGCCGGAATCTGTATAATGTTTTCTAGAGCCATATGTCTTTCTAATTGTGATAAGTTATCTGGAGTTTCATTCTTGTTGCTTAGTCAGTACGATCATTTTATCTATGAGTCAATTGTTAACGTTGTTTCATTCTATATCCTAATTCAAATACCATCTAATGTTAATATGCTTGCATTTCAGCCTGGTACACAATGGATCTACGTTTACCCACAAGGGATAGAGGACCTCTTTCTCTATACAAAAGCCAAGTACAACAACCCTGTCATGTACATCACAGAGAATGGTAACATAATAAGGGCCTGATACCCTTGAGGAAACTTGAAACATTACATTGAAGTAAGGCTATTAGTAGGAGTGTTAAATAATATTTTCTCCGGATAATATAGGTATCGACGAGAAATCAAATAGAAACTTGTCACTGAAGAAAGCCCTCAAGGACGATGTCAGAATAGATTATTATCGACAACATATAATTCATGTTCAAAGAGCCATCAGGTAAGCATAGACAATAAGCCTTGTAAGATCTTTTATTTGCCTTTCATTCATGGGGAGTATTTAAATGTTGTTCAAATATTTTCTCCCACGGCCGCACACAAGTTACAAGTTATTTTTATTATTTCGAGAGAGTTTTACTTACAAGAGATGGAGCCCAATTTATAGACAGAGATTAGGGCGGCTACTGACTTCAACAAATTATCGAATACATGTACTATACTAATATACTGGTACAAAAGCAAATCCCGAAAGTAGTAGGAAATCTGATAGGCTCAACAATCTCTAACGTTTCCTTATGGAGATGAATTAATTGGTAGTTATAATTTACTTATTTCATTTTACGAAGGATCCAAGAAATACCTAACATCAGTGTCCAGAAATATGGAGCATTTATCTTATATAAGTGCATACCCCTTCTTTTTCCTTCCATCATGCTCTTTCTATGGTTTATTAACCAACAAATTGTATTGTGTTTCTTTCTTTCTTTTGCCATAACCTCATCCAAAAAGTCTAGCATCCTTTCAAATATCTGTAAGAACTTATATTAATTCTAGATTTAGATTGTAACACGAGCAACATCCTTGAAATAAGATGTCATACTTTTCTATTAAAGACGACCAAATTAAAATTTTAGTCTAATGCTACAATTTATATATTTCATAATTGGGTTTTATGCAGCAAAGGAGCAGACGTTAGAGGGTACTTCGCTTGGTCATTGATGGATAACTTTGAATGTTCCTCTGGTTATACGCGTAGATTTGGCATTTATTATGTGGACTACATAGATGGTTTGAAGAGATATCCGAAGAGTTTTGCTCTTTGGTTCCAAAGATTCCTTAGCAAGTGGACTTAATGAGGAAGACTTGAACATTCTTGAGCCCTTGCTCGTTAAAGCAAGTTACAGTACAAAGTGCATTGTGTGGAGATGTGTTACTATAATGGATTGTATGTTAAATAATATCAACTAGAAAAGATGATTAAGATTTATGTAAAAGTAGAAAAATGTTCTACCTAACTTATTATTTTTTATAATGCAGCTGCAAGTTAATGCAGTCATTATAATAAAAATGAATGGAATTATCTATATTTAGTTATGTAGCTGAACTTTGAAACAAAGAGGTTAGTTGTTGCTTACTGAAGCTAATTGTGATCCGAGTGTATTACAGGCTATGTTCAAATACACCTTACTTATAAAGTATCATGTTTAATTGAGTTCTCCTTCCCATTTAAGTAGGAAACCTGTCCCCCTCTGTTGGTTATTTATGGTCAATTTGTTTATCCGGATATCCATAATTTTCGAAAATAAATTTTTATAACATAAGTCAACCATGAAAATATGTTCACCGCCCTAAATTTGCATGGGAATAAAAAAAACTAAGCGTACCAAACACCCAAACACTTCCTTAAGTAGGAAACGTGTCCCCATGTCGATTTTACAACACGATATTGTGTGTGCGGTGTTTCTCCCATCTTCCAAAAATCCCTTTTGATCTACTACTATCTCCCCCCTTTTAAACTTTGCTACGCCTACAACCAAATGCTTACAACTCCCTTACAACCGCCACGTGTCGGACTTCGATTGGAGGAGGGAGGGAAGTGGTGGGGTCGGGTGAAGCCCATGTCGCAGGGGGTTCAGAGGGGAGGTGGGACCTGATGGGACCCATGTGCAAGGGATGGGAGAGAGAGAGGTTGTAAGCATTTGGTAATAGACTTAGCATCACCCCCCAACCCCCAAACCCCCCAATACCATGTACATACAATACTTAAACAACCTCCTCTCAACCTGGTATATGCAAGTAAAACTTTGTGTGGTATCACTGTTTTTAATGCTGTCAACAACATACTTATGGAGGAAATTATAGTGTATATTTGTCGCGGACAAATATAACTGCATTTTGATAGAAAACTCCAACTTTCATATTTCAGATGTTTCACTTTTATTAAAGGAACTTTAACATAGCCTAATGAATTCTTTGCAAGAGAGTAACATGCACATTCTACTCCAAAATTATCCCTTTTCCTTGGTCATCAAATTACCGAACCGTAATCACAACCACATTCTCTGCATAATACAAATTGCTCTAAATTATCATCCCATTTCTCTATGTTCTCTCAAACTGTCTACTCCAAAATAAGCGGAGTAATAACCTAGTCCCTACTATCCTAACCCCCATTACTTTCTAATTAGTAAGTAACACGTATTAACTAGAAATGCTATGTTCATTTTAATGCCATGACATGTTTTGATCACAATGATACTATTATGGTATGGTTTATAGAGACACTAGTTTATTATGCATAAAACACATGCGTATATGTGAGCAACCAGAAGGTGTCCAAAGGAACTCAGACGTCTTATAACTGTCCTTCCCATCCAATGCTATTGTTCGAATCACATCCACATGTCTAATCTGGCTCTAACAAGTATGTCTACTCTAATTATATACTCAGGACTTGCAGTACTCACTAATTAGGGTTAGGGTTGCAGTACTCACTTTAGACTTTAGCAGAGTTCAACTATACTCAAAGTGAAGTTGAACCATGGAACATAATGTCATAATATCTCTGTTTCGTCCCTAGTTCCACTAATGATCATGTGTTGGACTAAATGTCTAACTACCTTTATGCCGTCACCAAGTTTTTGAACTCGATTGAGTGCTCAACAGAATGAGAGATGCTAAAACAAATTGTCCCATCTTCAAACTTTTGAAGCTACATTTATTCATATCAACATGTTGTCCATATCTATACTACTAGAGCTACATTGTGGAAGTCTTTTTTTCTTCCAAATATGTCCTTGTTCAAAAGATTAACTAATTAAAATGGTCATTAAAATTAAATGGATGGCTAGATAATTTTATCATAAAAGTTTTTGGCTGCATGTAATTAAATATTAATTAGAAACAAACTAAATCTTAGTTATTTAGATTATTGTGAAATGTTGCTAGTAATCTTTAATTTTCATGTACTTTATACGATCTTTGTAATCCGACAATAATAAGACGTACCAACTCTAGTTTTACAGTAATTTTCATAATATGGAATGTTGTGATTATTTACTAGAATGAATTAAGTAAACGTTCCCTGTAAATGTGATGATTGTTTTGAACAAAGAGATCTCAAATTTACAGGTCACAAGTCACAACAGGAAATTACAACATTTAAGCTTCCTTTTACCTATGTAAATTAGGGTTAGGGTTGCAATATTCTCTTTAGACTTTAGCAGAGTTCAACTATACTCAAAGTAAAGTTGATCCAATGGGACATAATAACTATGTGTCATCCCTCCCCTAATGATGTCTAACCACCAAATTTTTGAACTCCATTAAGAGATGAAAACAAATTGTGCCATTTTGTGACTTTTGAAGCAATATTTATTCATATCAACATGTCCATATCTATATATAATAGAGCTATACTGTGGAAGTTTTTTTTTAAATATGTTATTGTCAAGATTTACTAATTAAAATGGCCACTAGAATTATAATGTACGGATAAATAATTACACCATAGAAGTTTTTGGCTGCATTATAAGTAAATATTTACTAGAAACAAAACTAAATCTTAGCTTATTAGATTATAATTTATTGTGCAACGTTACTTGTACTTAATACTTAATAATTAGTTGAATGTATTGGCATTAATTTGAGTTGAAATGAGTGGAATTTCTCAGATGATTTTATTGATGGCCTCATGCCACTACTTATATAGAGTACACCTCCTCTTCACAATACAACTTCCGATGTGGGACTAAAGTCCCTTATTAGTTCTCAACACTCTCCCTCAAGATGGGTGATAAATATTAATCATCCCCATCTTGTTACATAGCATTGACAGACTCAATGAACTAAGACCCTTAGTCAGACAGTCTACAACTTGTTCTTCTAAGCGAACATGGTCAATCTTCAGTATCCCTTGTTCCAGCTTCTCCTTGATGAAGAATCGATCGATCTCGATGTGCTTTGTTCTGTCATACTGAACTGGATTGTTAGCTATACTTATTGCAGCTTGACTATCGCTCAGAAGACGTAATGGTGCTCCCTTGTCCAGCTTCAACTCTGTCAGCAGTGCTCTTACCCATAGCAACTTTGACACTCCCAGAGCTATTGCCCTGTATTCTGCTTCAGTTGTCGACCGTGCTAGCACTGGCTTTTTTTTGCTTCTCCATGAGACTAGGTTTCCTCCTATAAAAACACAGTACCCCGTGGTAGACCTTCTGTCGTCTATGCAGCTTGCCCAGTCTGCATCGCAGTATCCCTCAACTTCTATGTGTCCATTCTTCTTGAACCATAGTCCTTTTTCCGGCGTCCCTTTCAGATATCTCAAGATCTAAAACACTGCTTCCATATGTCCCGTTCTTGGATCATGCATGTAGTGGCTCACTACGCTCACAACAAATGAGATATCCGGGCGAGTGTGCCCCAGATAAATCAATCTCCCTACAAGTCTTTGATACCTTTCACGATCAATCGACTCTCTTGCTTCTGCTCCCAGCTTACACTTCTAGTCAATTGAAATTACTGCTGCTTTGCATCCCAGCATCCTTGTCTCCTTTAGCAGATCTAGTGCGTATTTTCTCTATGAGAGAATAATTCTCTGTTCGCCGTCACACACCTCGATACCCAGAAAATACCTCATCACTCCTAAATCCTTCACCTCAAACTCCTTCACGAGTTTTGACTTCAGCTTAGTAATCTCGACTTCATCATCGCCAGTGATTATTATATCATCTACAAATACAAGAAGTATAGTAATGTGGCCTCTTATATGCTGGAGAAAGTCCGTATGATCTGTATTTGTTTGATGGTACCCCATGCCTGTAACAGCCATTCTGAATCTGTCAAACTAGGCTCGAGAAGATTGCTTGAGTCCGTATAGTGACTTCTTTAGTTTACACACTTTACCATGTGACGTCCCTCCGTCTGATTCTGTCGCATAGCACCCATGCGGGGGTTCCATATATACTTCTTCTTGCAGGTTCCAATAGAGAACGACATTTTTCACATCTAACTGGTATAGCTTCCACCCATAGTTTGCTGCAATGGAGACTAGAGTTCTTACCGTACTTATTTTTGCTACTGGGGCAAACGTCTTATCATAGTCAATGCCATATGATTGTGTGTATCCTTTTGCAACCAACCTCGTCTTGTATCGCTCTACTTTTCTTTCTGGTATCTCCTTTACTGTGTACACCCATTTGCATCCCACAGCTTTCTTTCTTTTGGATAATGGAACCAGCTCCCATGTCTTATTTTTTCTAGTGCTCCAAGTTCTTCCATCATTGCAGCTTTCCACCTTGGATTTTTCTTTGATTCCTGCCAACACTTGGGCAAAGAAGTAGAGTCTAACGATGCAATGAAGGCTCGATAATTTGGAGAAATATTAGAATAAGACAAGAAGTTGGCAATGTCATGTTCATAATCATCATAACAAAGAGGAGCCTTACCCGCATTGATGCGAGAAGATCTCCTTAAAGGAGCAATAAGTAGTGGAGAGGACATACCATCAGAGTCAAAGAGATCTGCATCGGAATCAGAGTGATTCAGTACCCGGGCAACATCTTCAAGAGCCGGGGCAGGAGTAGACGAGGGACTTGGTATGGTAGGCACTGGACTTGGTACAGTAGGCACTGACACTGGACACAGCTTCTCCCCCTACGTAACATATGTTTCGTCTACTTCATCGGAGTCACTGATATCTTTCCCTTTCGTCCAGTTCTCTACGACCGGGCACGGGATCGATCCGACTACCACGTTTGGACTTATTCTCTCCCCCTCACGTCTAACACCCTCCGTGTTAGGTGTGTCACCAAATGCTGAACCTTCATCTGAACCATAGTATGGTTCCAGTTCTCGGAATATAACATCCATGCTTACAAATAGTTTTCGCTCAACCGGACTCCAACATGTATATCCCTTCTAATTCGCCGTGTACCCGACAAAGATACATTTAACCGCTCTAGGATCCAGTTTACCAACTCCCGGCCTATTAGCTTGGACAAAACACACACACCCAAATAATTTTGGTAGAACTGTGTAAGTGGTTACACCAGTAAGTATTTCCAACGGTGTCTTCCAGTCCAATACCTGAGATCGTATTCTGTTGATGAGATAAGAGGCCGTCAAGACAGCTTATCCCTATAAGTGTTTTGGCACATTCATAGCCAGCATCATGGTACGTGCGACCTCCAACAGGTGTATGTTCTTCCGTTCGGCCACACCATTTTGTGCCGGTGTATAGGCACATAAAGTTTGGTGTAGTATTCCATGAGTGGATAAATACTCAGCAACCTTCATATTAGTATACTCCGTCCCATTGTCAGACCGTAAGTACTTAATTTTAGTGCCATATTGTATTTCAACCCGGCGATAAAAATCTCGAAATGCCTCAAAGACGTCACTTTTATTTTTCATAAGGTAGACCCAAGTCACGTGAGTATAACAATCAATAAAAGTGACGAACCATCGAAAATCGTTAATACCGGTTGTAGGACAAGGGCCCCATACATCCGAATGTATCATGTCAAATGCAGCTGAACTTCTACTCTCGGAGCTCACATACGAGCTTCTGGTATGTTTTCCCAACTCACAAGCATTATAAAATAACTTCTCTTTATTAGCCCTTTGATATAAGGACGGATACATTTGACTAATAACTTTAAAAGAAGAATGCCCGACACGCTGGTGATGGAGGAGCAATTCGTCTTCTACACTGCTAAGTGAAGCGTCCGGTTGTGTCACTCCTTGATTCGGAGAATCTTTCGTCCTCGCTTCGATTCACACCGAATCGTTCATCCTCGCTAAGGGGTGATGTCGTACAAGTCTGGTGTTGCACTTGTACAAGGCAAGAACGTGCACTGTTAAGTCATTTAGAAACATTTGAAACCCAGCCATATTTCAGAAACATTGATAACACAATATAGGAAGAAGAAATACTCATTTTATTGATAATTGTAGTCAGAATACAACTTTTCTCGATAATATTTGAAATTCTATTTCGGCTACATTGATTCATGAAAAGAAGTACAACTGATAGGCTGCCATGAAATATCTTTCCGTTCCATACATCATGCCAATGCGATTGACCATTCACCAGGTTGCGAGCCCGAATGAAGGTTTCGATACCGTGCTACCAAAGTACTAATTCCTCCTAGGCTGACTCGATCCCACCGTCGTAGGTACCGTTCAAGGAAATCCTTGTATACAAGTACGTCTATGGTCATACGAATGTGTGTCCGACTCGATAAACATTGTGTGCATAGAATATTAAGTACAAGGCAACATGTTTATTCTCAATAATTCAAATATCATCATCATAGGCATCAAGTCATCTCAATTCAATGTTCAAAGGACAAGCACAATCTCAATGTTGTTAACAGTGTAATCAATTCTTTCAATGTTCAATGTTCATTCTCTAGCTTCTTAGTGGTATTGACTTGTGGCATTAGCAACTTGATATCGATCAACGGATGTTGTAAGATAATTATTTAGTTGGCATGAAGGAATAGCAATAAGAACAATACCACCACAGAGATCCACACTCACCAAATTAGAGAATCGTCGAGAGAGAGAGAGGAACACTTGCACGCTTAGCCTTCCGTCATGCGTCAGTCTGTATTGGCACCAAAAGCTTGGTTAATATTCTGTCTCGTTATGTTCTCTTCTCTCATAATTCTCAAGAATGAATGCTATACAAATTGATGAAAACAGACAATAATCAAATCATCAAAAATTATTCAGAAAAGCATCCATCAAAACCAAGCAACAAAACCAGCAGCAAAACATCCAGAGAAAACTCTTGGACGCATTTCAAAAGAAACCAATCCATTAGTTGAAAAGGTTCTTATGCACTTGTCCGTGATCGATTCGGTGCCGACGGTAAGTTTCTCCAATACTCGGTTTCGACCGAGTTAACAAAGCCACAAGCCTTACATAGTGAACCGCTTGGAGCGGGGCACTACATAATATACCACTAAGAAAAAGTTTCGTTCTCAAAACTTAAAGCAAAAGTCCTACCTCAAAATTATAAAACAGCGAGGGGTATTTCACCCGCATCTCTTCCTCTAGTTCCCACGTCGACTCCTCGACCGCATGGTTTTGCCAAAGCATATTGACTAAAGACACTGTCCGATTCCGCAAAACTTTCTCTTTTCTGTCCAAAATTTGAACAGGCTCTTCAGTATATGATAGGTCAGCGCTCAGCTACAACTGATCGAAGTTCACTACATGGCTTGGATCATGCACTTACTTTCGCAGTTGGGACACATGGAAGACATCGTGCACATCAGCCAGAGCCGGAGGTAGTACAAGTCGATTAGCCACTGAGGCTACCTTCTCCAAAATCTCAAATGGTCCAACGAATCTCGGGCTCAGCTTTTCTTTCATCCCAAACCGTATCACACATCGTATGGGTGTGACCTTCAAGAATACATGATCACCTGCCGCGAATTCCAAAGGTCGTCGATGTACGTCCGCATAACTCTTCTGTCGACTTTGAGCAACTTTAAGTCTTTCTCGAATTAAGCGAACCCTCTCGACGGCCTGTTCAACAAGTTCTGGTCTGAGCACTTGCCGCTCATCGACTTCATCCCAGCATATCGGTGATTGACATTTCCGTCCATACAAGGCTTCGTACGGGGCCATCTGGATACTTGCCTGATAACTATTGTTATAGAAAAATTCTGCCAATGCGAGATGTGCGTCCCAATTTTTCTTCGAGTCGAGCACGCACAATCTCAACATATCCTCAAGAATCTGATTTACTCTCTGTCTGACCATCAGTCTGCGGATGGTATATCGAACCGAAGTTCAACTTTATACCCATTGCTGAGTGCAGACTTATCCAAAATCATGACAAGAATCTCCAGTCTCTATCCGATACTATAGAAGCTGGCACCCCATATTATCGGACAATTTTATTTATGTTGATCTGAGCCAACCGTTCTATGCCCCACGTAACTTTTATTGGAATGAAATGAGCTGACTTGCTTGATCTATCCACGATAACCCAAATTGTATCATTCCCCTTCTGAGTTCTTGGCAAGCCGACTATAAAGTCCATACAGATGTTATCCCACTTCTACAGTAGAATAGCCAAATTTTGTAGTTCTCTGCCTGGCCGTTGGTGTTCGGCCTTCACACGCTGAGAATCTAAGCATTGTGACACGAATAGCGCCACATCCTTCTTCAGGCCATGCCACCAAAATGTTGTGCGTAGATCCTTATACATTTTCGTGCTTCCCGAATGCAAGAAATACTTCGCAAAATAAGCCTTGGTCAGTATTTCCTTCCTGATATCCTCATCCTTAGGGACGCACAATCTCCCCTTTACAGAAATAGTGTCATCTTCAACGTTAAATTCTGACGCCTTTCCTGGTAAAATCAACTTGCGTATCTTCTGCAGAAATGGGTCATCCTTCTAAGCAATCTTAATCCTTCCCTCGAGACTCGGCTCAAGTTGCAACTGAGCCAACTGTACATTCTGCGGACGAATCCTAAATTCGATACCCATCTCTTCAAGATCTCGTAGTACCTCCTTTGCTATTGTTAGTGACCCAACAAATTTCTGACTCAATGCATCAGCTACCACGTTTCCTTTACCCGACGTGTAGGAGATTATCAAGTCATAGTCCTTGATCAATTCTAACCAATGTCGTTGCCTCAAATTCAATTCCTTCTGCGTGAATATGTATTTCAGGCTTTTGTGATCCATGAAGATCTCGTAGGACACACCATAGAGATAGTGGTGCCACAATTTCAACGCGAACACAATCGTCGCCAGTTCTAAGTCATGAGTTGGGTAATTCTTCTCATGCTATTTGAGTTGTCTCGATGCATAAGATATTATCTTCCTACGTTGCATGAGAACACATCCCAAACCAAGTCCCGATGCGTCACTGTAGATCTGGAATCCCTCAGAGCCTCCCAGAAGTGCTAAAATTGGAGCTGTGACGAGCCGCTGCTTGAGTTCTTAAAAACTATTCTCACAATCGTCGGTCTGCTTAAATACGACTACCTTTTGAGTGAGGTGAGTCAAAGGCGAAGCGATTCTTGAAAAGTCTTTCACAAACATACTGTAGTACCCGACTAAACCAAGGAACTCCGTATCTCACTAGCTGATGCAGGCTGCTTCTAGTCTACAACTGCCTCAATCTTCTTTGGGTCAACGGCAACACCTTATGCCGAAACAACATGTCCTAGGAACGACATGTTGTTCATCCAAAATTCGTACTTGCTTAGCTTAGCATACAAGTGATTGTCCCGCAGCATCTGAAGTACTTCTCTCAAGTGTTCGACATGAGTCTCCCTGTCTTTTGAGTAGATTAAGATGTCATCGATGAACACAACAACAAACTTGTCTAAGAATGGTCGAAATACTCTATTCATTAGATCCATAAAGGCTGCTGGAGCATTAGTCAAGCCGAATGGCATGACCAAAAACTTATAGTGTCCATATCTCGTACGGAATGCTGACTTAGGGACATCCTCGGGTCTGATCTTCAACTGATAGTATCCTGAACGAAGATCAATTTTTGAAAACACGGTCGCCCCTTGCAGTTGATCGAACAGATCATCTATCCTTGGCAAGGGATACTTGTTACGGATGGTTGCCTTATTTAGTTCTCTTTAATCGATGCACAGCCGTATCGTCCCATCCTTTTTCTTTGCAAACAGTACTGGAGCTCCCCATGGAGATACACTTGGGCGAATGTATTTCCGGTCTAGCAATTCTTGTAGCTACACCTTTAGTTCCTTTAATTCTGCCGGAGCCGTCCTGTACGGCACCTTTGATATCGGGCGAGTACCCAGAAATGTATCAATTGTGAATTCAATTTCTCTATCCAGTGGCATTCCAGGTATCTCGTCCGGAAATACATCGGGAAACTCTGCCACAATTTCGGTCTGATTCGAGCCTACACTCTTCATCCGAGTGTCTTGAACAGAAGCAAAAAATCCTTCGCACCCCTAGTACAGCATGTGCCTAGCTGTAACTGCCGATATTACCATAGGTTCTTGGAACGCCGAACCGCACGAATAAGAGAACTCTGTTTCTCCGGGTAGACAAAACACAACTCTCATATCCGTATAGTCGATTGTTGCATGACTGGCGCTGAGCCAGTCCATTCCAATATGATATCGTACTCTTTGATGTCGAGTACAATTGCATCCAGAGATAAAGTCTTGCCTCCAATTTTAATGTAGCCGTCCCTGCAAATCAAAGTTGCAGGCATATCTACTCCTGAAGGAGTGCTAACACACAAAGCTGTCTTAGTTGAGTCATACAAAATTTATTTTTCGTTGTAAAATCAGACGAGATAAAGCAATGAGTAGCACCAGAATCAAAAAGTACTCTTGCAGGTATGCCTTTGTACAGCAATATATCTGTAATTACATTCTCTACAGTCTGGGCCTCTGCCTGAGTCAAGGCATAAACCCTTGCTTGTGCACCTTGTTGCTGATTCGGTGTGTTCCCGGTTGGTGCTGGTAAGGCTGGTGGCACTTGGCCACGATTCTGCTTGTTATATTGGCCCCGGTTCTGATTGTTGTTATGCCCACGATACTGATTGTTGTTATTTCCACGAGGAGGATACTGATTCTCTCCTCTGCCTCTACAGTCAACTGCCCTGTGACCTATACCTCTGCATTTGAAACACCTAGCACGACAGTCTTCAGTTTTGTGCCCCCATCTGTTGTATTTATTGCAACATGGCAACTCTGCTGAGGTCCCCTGTTGTCCCCTGTGTTATGACGCTTAGGTGCGTCATTTCTTTCCGCAGACCAAGGTCATTTCTGATTATTGTTGCCTTGGTTGCCCTGCTTCCAACTAGCTGGTGGATGGAATTTCTCTATCTCGAGTGCAGTTTTGTACGCCTCCCTGTATGACGTACACTTCCGATTTAGCACATCGTGCTGCAGGCCGTCATTCAAGCCTTGCACGAATCTTCTTCGCTTTGCGTCATCGTTTGGGACCATGTATCCAGCAAATGCGACTCTCTTCAAAAATTCTGTCTCGTAGTCTTCTACCGACATACTGCCCTGCCGGAGTGCTACGAACTTATTCTCTTTTTATTGACGGACAGCTGGTGGAATGAATTGTGCAATGAAAGCCTATTTGAAGGTCTCCCAAAATATCTTCGTATCCTAATTATTTTTGCAAAGTGCTTGTCTTTGCGAAATCTACCATTCTTGGGCCTTGAGACGAAGTTGTACAGCAGTACCCTCCACTCTCTTACTGCCTTGAATCTCCAATATTCGAAAGTAGCCCTCTAGTATGTTCAAGAAGCCCATCACCTCATCTGGCTCTGCTCTTCCGTTAAACTCAGGCGGGTCGCAGTTCTTGAAGTCGGCGAACTTGAAGCTCGTTCTCTTCCGTGTCAGCGTTTTAGGTTTCTCTGTCGGCACTTCTACGATCTCTGTTGCTGCGGCCTTTGCAGAAATATTGGAATCGGCCGTCAGCTTGGCGATAATCTGAGACAGATTATCCACTTGCTTTTGTTGGGTATCCAGCTGCTCTTGAAACTGATACTGAAGCTGCTCTTGAAGCGCGCGATGTTGAGCTTCGCTCTGCTTCCTCTGAGCCTCCAGTTATTTAATCAGTTTCTCCATTGGGTCAGACGATAAATTCTTCTTTGAGCTATCACCTTTGGCCATTCTACAACAAGAAATAATTCCATTAGCACTCATAAAATATTTATGGGCTTATTGTATGGAACATTATTTTATGTCAGCGCTATCGACACCATCAATCAAGAAAATTTGCATCAAGACTTCATTTTGAAAACCATTTTTGAATTCCGAGGAATTGAAACCGTGCTCTGATACCAACTTATCATGCCCCGATCCGGGGAATCTTTCATGCTCACTTTGATTCGCACCGAATCGTTCGTCCTCGCTAAGACGTGATACCGTACAAGTCTGGTGTTGCACTTGTACAAGGCAAGATCGTGCACTGTTAAGTCATTTAGAAATATTTGAAATCTAGCCACATTTCAGAAACATTGAGGACACAATATAGGGAGAAGAAATACTTATTTTATTGATAATTGTAGTCAGAATACAATTTTTCTCGATAATATTTGAAATGCCATTTCGGCTACATTGATTCATAAAAAGAAGTACAACTGATAGGCTGCCATGAAATAACTTTCCATTCGATACATCATGCCCCTTTAGTACTTTGAAATATAAGCATCTATCTTTGAAAACTCTACAATACTTTGTGCGTCTTTAGGGAAAATAACTTGAAAGGAAATAGCATTTCAGAAAGCTTTAATTGGGATGTGCGCCCGAGCCTTCTCCAGTACCTATGGAGGAGGGGTCAGCTCATTATAATAATGCGCTGGTGAGCCCCGTTGGCCCACTCAGCTAAACCAACATTTTATTTATGAAAAGCATTTTAAAGATATGAACTTATTAGAGACAGGCAACATTTAGAGTAAATCACAATTCAAATGACATGGTATTTCATGAAACCATGTTTACTTTACCATTAGCCGAATCCAGCTTTCCTGCATAAGATACAGGATAATAATAATATACTTACCTTCCCTGCATAGGATATTGATTAGCATACATCCTTACAACATGACCACTGGTGGTTGTGCACTATGTCGACGTGCCATATAGGACTTCGTATTGGTATGCGGTTGACCATTCACCAGGTTGCGAACTCGAATGAAGGTTCCGATACCGTGCTACCAAAGCACTAATTCCTCTTAGGCCGACTCGATCCCACCGCCGCAGGTACCGTTCGAGGAAATCCTTGTATACAAGTACGTCTATGGTCATACGAGTATGTGTCCGACTCGATAAACATTATGTTCATAGAATATTAAGTACTAGGCAACATGTTTATTCTCAACATTTCATATCTCATCATCATAGGCATCAATTCATCTCAATTCAATGTTCAAGGGACCAGCACAATCTTAATGTTGTTAACAGTGTAATCAATTCTTTCAGTGTTCAATGTTCAATGTTGAATCTCTAGCTTCTTAGTGGTATTGACTTGTGACATTAGCAACTTGATATCGATCAACGGATGTTGCAAGACAATTATTTAGTTGGCATGAAGGAATAGCGAGAGGGATAATACCACCACAGAGATCCACACTCACCAAATTAGAGAATCGCCGAGAGAGAGAGGAATACTTGCACGCTTAGCCTTCTATCACGCGTCAGTCTGCATTGGCACCAAAAACTTGATTAATATTCTGTCTCGTTATGTTCTCTTCTCTCAGAATTCTCAAGAATGAATGCTATACAAATCGATAAAAACGGGCAAAATCAAATCATCGAAAATTATTCAGAAAAACATCCATCAAAACCAAGCAACAAATCCAGCAGCAAAACATCCAGAGAAAACTCTTGGACGCATTTCAAGAGAAACCAATCCATTAGTTGGAAAGGTTCTTATGCACTTGTCCGTGATCGATTCGGTGCCGACGGTAAGTTTTCCCAATACTCGGTTCCGACCGAGTTAGCCAAGCCACAGGCCTTACATAGTGAACCGCTAGGAACGGGGCTCTACAGGTTGTGCGTCTGCTACTAGGGATGCCAATGCTTTGTCCAGTCCGATCCTGTCCAAGTACCATAGCCCCTTATGTCATGTTCCAGTCCCTATTCGCCGTCCTGTCCCCTTCTCCTAAAAAGTTACCTTAGGAATGTTAAAGGAAACAATACAGTTTAGATCAAGGATAATGGCACTAATAGATATAAGATTGACAGGAAAAGAAGGAGCATATAAGACATTGTTGAGAGTAAGGGAAGGGGTACATGCGATAGTGCCTTTACCCATTACAGGTCTGGAGGTACCATCAGCAATCTGAATACTCTTCGGCAACGGTAGGTGACTATAGTCCTGAAACTCACCACGGGACCCCGTGACATGGCGAGATGCCCCAGAGTCCATAATCCAACCTGGCTGATGGACAGATGCAAGAGCACATGCATGTATACCTGTGCTGGGTTGGGCAAAGCAAGTGATGTGATCCCTCGAGGTAGAAGACGCCCCAGGAGTGACATAACTGTCGGCCGAACCCAGCTTTGTGTCTCGCAACTTCGCAAGGAATGTAACGCCCCAGTCCCAAAATACGTAGGACTAAGTACGTAGACATGCCAGCTGTATACATACGAAGTACACTCCAATATATGGAAACTTCGTAAGAATACATAAGCTGTAAAATGCAGTAGAACCATAAGTAATCTCATCCACACAAAATAAATGAATAAAGATATCATATAATGATAATGAATTGTCTTGATACAATATGTTGGGCGGAGACAAATCCACTACCAACAAGAAGAGAAAAATACATGGAAAATGAAATGAATTTGGCGAACGAAGCGGAGACGATCCAAGTGCAATCATCCTCGAAGAAATGGAGATGGTCACGGCTAGAGCTAGAGCACCTGCGAAAGACGAGAGCACACACCTGGCGAGATAACCAGGTCCTCAGAGGGACGTAACAAGACAAATAATATCATGCCAATAACTGAATAAATAAAGCTCAACAGCAAAGTATATGTGACTACACAAATAAAGGCCCTTAACCATTCTATGTGAAAATGCACTTTGAAGACAACGTTCCACACAAGGGCTCTCGAGACTAGAAATACGGCGCGTTAGCATTTCAACCAAGGCACTAGTAGCGTCTAGAAAAAAGTAAATGCACAGCCCATTAGCACTCGAGTGAGAGCTAAGGGGCATCTAGAGAAAAATAAATGCACCGCCACTAGCTCTTGGGTGAGTCACTAAAGGCAGCTAGAGGAAAGTAAATGCACGACACATTTGTGTTTCAACCGAGGCACTAGTGGCATCAAGAGAAAAGTAAATAAGTGCACGACGCACTAGCTCTCGGCTGAGTCACAAATGGCAGCTAGAGAAAAGTAAATGTATGAAAGCTCCTGCGCCTAATAACTGTCTTCACCCTCCCCATGCACTACTCGTGCTGAATCCACACCACGATATTTCTAATAACCGCTAAGGCTTCTAGACAACTATATTATCAGTTATATCCTAACGCTCGTCCTGTACGCACCGATGTACGGTCGGTACGCAAGTCCAAATCTATATGAGACACGTGACATCGTGGCACACAGGTGTCGAACCAATGAATGCGGCACAAACAAAGGTGGTCCCTTAACTCTAGGCCAAATGCATAACGAAAACTAAGTATAGTAATTTGCAACTACATAAAGTTTTGAAATAACAATTTATATTTGCTAGAAATAAATAATTATAAAGCATGCATGATATTGAGCAAGAAATTTAAACAGTAAAGACAAGGTGTCTTGCCTGGTGGTGTTGCCTAGAGTGGTGCAATGGTTCAACAAGTCCTGTTCTGTCCAATTGCCAAGGCCAATATGTAGGGGGGTTCGAAGTCACGAGTAAGTAGGACACATGATTAGTCGTGAGCAATAGGGATAATTCGAAGAGAATTTCTAAATATAAGTACATTTACTAATTTTAGAAAATATTATAATCCTTGAAAACTAGCTTTTTATTTACTTATAAACATTTCTTGGAAAAATATCAAAATCGTTTTACGCTAAGATCCACTAGTTTATAAAAAATTTTTAGATAGAGGCTTATGCGTATTATTCAAAATATGTTTTTAGGAAAATACATCAAAAATTTGTTTTTAGGCTAACTATAAGTTTTGTCAAAATACTTTTATAGGAGAAAAACTATGCTTTATTACTTATAATATTTTTAGGTAATTTTTGAAAATACCATACTTGAACTAAATAGTTTAAAAATATTAAAGTAATTATTAATCATAAAAGTAAAATTTATAAGCACTAATGAATTATCATACCATTTATTTAACAATACTACTTATCATAATGTTAATTAACATGTTCCTTTTACAAATCAAGGAAACCAATAATTATAATAATAAATTTATTAACTAAAGTAATAATAATAATAATAATAATAATAATAATAACAATTGTCAAAACTAATGTTACTAATAATAATAATACTAATAATTATAATAATAATAATAATAATAATACTAATAATAATACAAAAATGATAATAATAATAATAATAATAATAATAATAATAATAATGATAATAATAATGATAGTAATAATAATATTAATAAATATAAACTTTAAAGGAACTTATACTGTTTTCATTCCCAAATTCCACAGAAGGAGAGAGAGAGTTGGAAAAAGAGGTTTTACCAAAGGGGCGGTCGCGGTAGTCCGGCTGGAGGCGGGGCTGCGACTTCGGCGGTCGGCTCTGATCTGTGGGGCAGAGGCGCGGTGCTCAGGTGCCGGCGCACGGAGCGGATGGGGGCGCCTGGCGCGGAGGCGGCCGGTCGGTGGGCTTCGGAGGGGTTTCAGGCGGAGGCAAGACACACGGCGGCTGCACGGCGGATGCTCAACGGCGGCGTCGAGGAGAGACGCGGCGGATCGGGATGCTGGTCGCTAGAAGAGGAGCGACGGCGATAAAGGTGGCAGCAGTCTGGATCTGAGGCGGGCTTGGTGGAGGCGCGAAGGGAGTTCCCTCGACGGACGGATGGGCGACGATGGCCGGAGCGGCGGATGGGAGGACACGGCGGTGGCCGGTGCGGCGGATCATGCCCTTCCGCTACGACAGTGAGGTCGATGGTCCATGGTGGTTTGTTCCGGAGCGCGGAGGGAAAAATAGGATCGGGAGGTCCGGCGCTGAGCCGAGCGCGGCGGCGGGCGTGCTCGCGGGAACCGCAGCGGAGGTGAGGGTTTCTTCCCCCTATTTGTTTCTTGGTTGATGGTGGTGGTCCTAATGGTGGAGGTGATGGGGGTTGGTGGCCGTCCGGGTGAGGTGGTGGTGGTGATATGGGCGCTGTCGAGATGTCAGGGTGATGGTGGTCAAGTGTTGTGGAGGAGATGCTGATGGTTCGGGAGGAGGAACGATAATGGTGGTGGTGGTCGGCCAACGGCCTAGAGGGATGATGGTGGAAGGGCTGGTGTTGGGGTGATGTTGGCGAGGGTGGCAAGGCCATGGAAGTTACGGGTTGGTCGTAGGGGACGAGTCGGTCGATAGAACGGTGGTAATGGTGGTGATTGTCGTGGTTGGTTTGGGTGTTGGTGTGACGACGGTGGTAAAGGACGAGATGGGCTGACAGGGAGGAGGTTGTAGGCTAGGTATCGAACATCGTATCGGGATTGTCGACACGAAGAGGACTGATGCAATATAGTTGTAACTATGGAATAAGATTATGGATATGGGAACACGGACACGATGCACGACACGTTTGGGGTAGAATTTTGTGGATGGTAGAATTTTATGGAGGAGTACCTGCCTATTTATAGGATGTGGAAATTCCCAGTTGGATAATGATTAGAAATATTTAAACCCAATTGGATAATTCAATCTATTAATTTAAATCAATTCAATAAATTCAAATCCAAATCTAAATTAATTTAAATTTAGATAATCAAACTCCATAAAATCTAATAAAAGATTTAAATTGCCACAATAATTTTAAAACATATTTTTCCAAAAAATACTAATAATAATAATTTTGAAAACAATAAATATTTAAATATCTTTTTTTGAATAATAAAATATTAATAAATTTTGAAAATTAATTTAAATATTAATAGGAACTACTTCAAAAATACCTTTGAAATAATTTAAGATAATTAATAAATAATTTCGAGAATTAATTTATAGATGCATTATATCTTACGCCTTTTTATAATGATAAAAATAAAGTAATTACTATATATTATTTTGAAACTATAAAAATAGAAAAAATATTTTTCTAAAAATATGTACGCTCGTACATATTCGCACTCGTCGAGCAATTACGAAAAATAAAATTTTGCGCGCGACGTACAATACAACTACGCGACGTATAAATACAAAATAAAAAAATAGTCAGCACCAAATTTATAAAAAAAATATAGTAGAAATTTAGGGGTTTTACATCCTTCCCAACTGAAAAGTATTTTGTCCTCGAAATTTAAGAATTAGTAGGGGGTGAGAAGACACAAGGGGGTATCAATGGGGAACAAACAACGACAATGTTTTCACAAAATCATATCGTAAGAAATCGTGATCTAAATCATAGAATTTAATACGGGTATGGTTACGAGGGTCGCGAGTTAAGGCACGAGTAGAAGATTAAGGGTTTAAAGTTTAAATCAAGAGTATCATGCAATAGAGAATGATATGGTATCAAGAGAAATAAGTTAGAGACTAGAAGATATGGGTTCTTGAAAGTAGGTTGAAGACACGATTAGGAGGACGATTAGATTCACTCCTAATTTAAGCGATTAGAAGGTCATGATAGGGCCGAGGAAAGAACGAGTAGTTTAGGATGAAGATATAGCAACATCGAGTGATAATGGTTATAGGCGATAGGATAGCTAGAGGAATTTCTAGCACAACGTCTTCGTCCTTCTAAAATAGTTAAAGGCGAAAGCAATAAGGAGCGCAAGGACGATATTATCGATTACGAATACGTGGTTCAAAGGCGGCCGTATAAATTTCAAAAGAATCGTCAAGGCAGTCGTGGATGGAATTCTAAGGGGAAAGTTTAACTACATCCCATCCACGTAGATTGATATATATAAAAAAATGAACCAAAGTGCACTCGGTTGATCAGACCATCATGCACCGGTTCTGATTAGACCATATGTTAGTGAGCGACCGCTGAATAGCATATGCCTTGATCAAGCTCGATAAGGAGTTAGTTTGCAAATACTAGGCTATAGTAGCATCATTAATCTAGATAGTAAAACATAGGCACGATGGTAGATGAAACAAAAACAAATATGAATAGTCTAAGAGTCATCAGGATCTAAGTCTTGTTTATTCCTACACCATCATTCTACGGTCTTATTGACGAAGGCTTGGTTGACCAAATGGGTTAAATTTCTTTAGTCTCTATGGTCTAGATAATACTATTTGTATTCCTTTAATGGTCAAGGGAGTGTCAGGTCGTGGAGTATTCTACCCAACTTAAAGAATTAAGCTAAGGGTGTTTGGAACATCTAACTAGTAGGGTCAATCTCTAGCAAGCATGAAGGGAAGATAGGAATAATGATAGGAGGAATCAAGCAAGATGCAATTGATGAGCCGAACGGTAATTCGAATATGAGATCGAAGGAAGAGGTCAAGTATGTGGATGAAATCCTAGACTTCTAATCCTATACGCAGGCTTGCTTGGTACGGCAAAGTTACCAAATAATTTATCTTGACCCGCATGGGCCACCACAAAAACATGTAATGCCCCAGTCCCAAAATACGTAGGACTAAGTACGTAGACATGCCAGCTGTATACATACGAAGTACACTCCAATATATAAAAACTTCGTATGAATACATAAGCTGCAAAATGTAGTAGAACCATAACTAATCTCATCCACACAAAATAAATAAATAAAAGATATCATATAATGATAATGAATTGTCTTGATACAATATGTTGGGCGGAGACAAATCCACTACCAACAAGAAGAGAAAAATACATGGAAAATAAAATAAATTTGGTGAACGAAGCGAAGACGATCCAAGTGCAATCATCCTCGAAGAAATGGAGACGGTCACGGCTAGAGCTAGAGCACCTGCGAAAGACGAGAGCACACACCTGGTGAGATAACCAGGTCCTCAGAGGGACGTAACAAGACACATAATATCATGCCAATAACTGAATAAATAAAGATCAACAGCAAAGTATATGTGACTACACAAATAAAGGTCCTTAACCATTCTATGTGAAAATGCACTTTGAAGACAACGTTCCACACAAGGGCTCTCGAGACTAAAAACACGGTGCGTTAGCGTTTCAACCAAGGCACTAGTGGCGTCTAGAGAAAAGTAAATGTACGGTCCATTAGCACTCGAGTGAGAGCTAAGGGGCACCTAGAGAAAAATAAATGCACGGCCACTAGCTCTTGGGTGAGTCACTAACGGCAGCTAGAGAAAAGTAAATGCACGGCACATTTGTGTTTCAACCGAGGCACTAGTGGCATCTAGAGAAAAGTAAATAAGTGCACGGCGCACTAGCTCTCGACTAAGTCATAAATGGCAGCTAGAGAAAAGTAAATGTGTGAAAGCCCCTGCGCCTAATAACTGTCTTCACTCTCCCCATGCACTACTCATGCTGAATCCACACCACGATATTTCTAATAACCGCTAAGTCTTCTAGACAACTATATTAGCAGTTATATCCTAACGCTCGTCCTGTACGCACCGATGTACGGTCGGTACGTAAGTCCAAATCTATATGAGACACGTGACATCGTGGCACACAGGTGTCAGACCAATGAATGCGGCACAAGCAAAGGTGGTCCCTTAACTCTAGGCCAAATGCATAACGAAAACTAAGTATAGTAATTTGCAACTACATAAAGTTTTGAAATAACAATTTATATTTGCTAGAAATAAATAATTATAAAGCATGCATGATATTGAGCAAGAAATTTAAACCGTAAAGTCAAGGTGTCTTGCCTGGTGGTGTTGCCTGGAGTGGTGTAATGGTTCAACAAGTCCTGTTCTGTCCAATTGCCAAGGCCAGTATGTAGGGGGGTTCGAAGTCACGAGTAAGTAGGACACATGATTAGTCGTGAGCAATGGGGATAATTCGAAGAGAATTTCTAAATATAAGTACTTTTACTAATTTTAGAAACTATTATAATACTTGAAAACTAGCTTTTTATTTCCTTATAAACATTTCTTGGAAAAATATCAAAATCATTTTACGCTAAGATCCTCTAGTTTATAAAAAAAAATTAGATAGAGGCTTATGCGTATTAGTCAAAATATGTTTTTAGGAAAATACATCAAAAATTTGTTTTTAGGCTAACTATAAGTTTTGTCAAAATACTTTTATAGGAGAAAAACTATGCTTTATTACTTATAATATTTTTAGGTAATTTTTGAAAATACCATACTTGAACTAAATAGTTTAAAAACATTAAAGTAATTATTAATCGTAAAAGTAAAATTTATAAGCACTAATGAATTATCATACCATTTATTTAACAATACTACTTATCATAATGTTAATTAACATGTTCCTTTTACAAATCAAGGAAACCAATAATTATAATAATAAATTTATTAACTAAAGTAATAATAATAATAATAACAATTGGCAAAACTAATGTTACTAATAATAATAATACTAATAATAATAATAATAATAATAATAATAATAATAATAATAATAATACTAGTAATAATAATACAAAAATAATAATAATAATAATAATGATAATAATAATGATAGTAATAATAATAATAATAATAATATTAATAAATATAAACTTTAAAGGAACTTATATTGTTTTCATTCCCAAATTCCACAGAAGGAGAGAGAGAGTTGGGAAAAGAGGTTTTACCAAAGGGGCGGTCGTGGTGGTCCGGCTGGAGGCGTGGCTGCGACTTTGGCGGTCGGCTCTGATCTGGAGGGCAGAGGCGCGGTGCTCATGCGCCGGCGCGCGGAGCGGATGGGGGCGACTGGCACGGAGGCGGCCGGTCGGTGGGCTTCGGAGGGGTCTCGGGCTGAGGCAAGACACACGGCGGCTGCGCGGAAGATGCTCAACGGCGGCGTCGAGGAGAGACGCGACGGATCGGGATGTTGGTCGCTGGAAGAGGAGCGGCGGCGATGAAGGCGGCAGCGGTCTGGATCTGAGGCAGGCTTGGTGGAGGCGCGAAGGGAGTTCCCTCGGCGGGCGGATGGGCGCCGATGGCCGGAGCGGCGGATGGGAGGACACGGCGGTGGCCGGTACGGCGGATCATGCCCTCCCGCTGCGGCAGTGAGGTCGACGGTCCATGGGGGTTTGCTCCGGAGCGCGGAGGGGAAAATGGGATCGGGCGTTCCGGCGCTGAGCCGAGCGCGGCGGCGGACGTGCTCGCAGGAACCGCGATGGAGGTGAGGGTTTCTTCCCCCTATTTGTTTCTTGGTTGATGTTGGTGGTCCTAATGGTGGAGGTGATTGGGGTTGGTGGCTGTCCGGGTGAGGTGGTGGTGGTGATGTGGGCGCTGTCGGGATGTCAGGGTGATGGTGGTCAAGTGTTATGGAGAAGATACTGGTGGTTCGGAAGGAGGAATGACAATGGTGGTGGTGGTCGGCCAGCGGCCTAGAGAGAAGATGGTGGGAGGACTGGTATTGGGGTGATGTTGGCGAGGGTGGCAAGGCAATGGAAGTTACGGGTTGGTCGTAGGAGACGAGTCGGGCGACAGAACGGTGGTAGTGGTGGTGATTATCGTGGTTGGTTTGGGTGTTGGTGTGACGGCGGTGGTAAAGGACGAGACGGGCTGACAGGGAGGAGGTTGTAGGCTTGGTGTCAAAATCGTGTCGAGATTGTCGACACGAAGAGGACTGATGCAATATAGATGTAACTATGGAATAAGATTATGGATATGGGAACACGGACACGATGCACGACACATTTGGGGTGGAATTTTGTGGATGGTAGAATTTTATGGAGGAGTACCTGCCTATTTATATGATGTGGGAATTTCCAGTTGGATAATGATTAGAAATATTTAAACCCAATTGGATAATTCAATCTATTAATTTAAATCAATTCAATAAATTCAAATCCAAATCTAAATTAATTTAAATTTAGATAATCAAACTCAAATTAAATATAAATTCTATCCTTAATTTTAAACTATCCATAAAATCTAATAAAAGATTTAAATTACCACAATAATTTTAAAACATATTTTTCCAAAAATATTAATAATAATAATTTTGAAAATAATAAATATTTAAATATCTTTTTTTGAATAATAAAATATTAATAAATTTTGAAAATCAATTTAAATATTAATAGGAACTACTTCAAAAATACCTTTGAAATAATTTAAGATAATTAATAAATAATTTCGAGAATTAATTTATACATGCATTATATCTTACGCCTTTTTATAATGATAAAAATAAAGTAAATACTATATATTATTTTGAAAATATAAAAATAGAAAAAATATTTTTCTAAAAATATGTACGCTCGTACATATTCGCACTCGTCGAGCAATTACGAAAAATAAAATTTTGCGCGCGACGTACAATGCAACTACGCGACGTATAAATACAAAATAAAAAAATAATCAGTACCAAATTTATAAAAAAATATAGTAGAAATTTAGAAATTTTACAAGGAACTCCCGCTCAAGCGGGGTTATTTCTGCGTGTTGATTTTCTCCTCCTTCCTCCGCCAGATGTGCTTTGTGTCCTCCAAAATAATCTTCCCTTCTACCAGCATATCCTCCTCTACGACCACGACATCTTCCACCACCACGACATCTTCCACGTCCCCGTCCACGATCACTAGACTGAATTCGCAGGGGATTTGGACAAAATTTGATGTAATGACCAGAGTCACCACAGTTGTGGCACACACTACTCATAGATGGAGGCTGAGTGAAGGCAGCAAGGGCAGACTTTTCAACCGCGGCTTGGTCCTCCTGGAAGGAGCCCTTCTTGGGCATCAACTTCAATCGAGCTTCTTCCTGTGTCATGACAGCTATAGTTTCCTCCAAGGCTGGAAGCGTGGGTTGGGATAGGAGAATATTCCTTCTCTGCTCAAACACAGGGTTGAGCCCTTTCAGGAACTTCATCCTTCGCTGTCGCGAAATATAAGCCAGGAACATCAGAAAATACTTCACAAATGTCGGTTCGACTTGTGCATCTTCCATTCCAAGAGGATTATAGTGATCCATATCAGACCAGTACTTCTTCAACAGGGTTGCGTACTCAGAGATGGTACGGTCGTCTTGGGCTACCCTATCAAGTTCATCCTGAAGTTGGAAGATCCGCATAGGGTTGCCCGAGCCTGAGTATATATCTTTCAAAGTCTGCCATATATCAGCGACAGCCTCCATCGCCTCGACATTGTTCGACACCTGGTCGGTCAAGAAGGCTGTCAACCACCCAGCTACGATGTTGTTGACAATCTCCCAGATAGCAAACTCCTTTGAGGAGGGATCGGATGGCGCCTTCGTTTGGCCATTGACATAGCCAACCAAGCTACGTCCCTTCAGCGTCCGCATCGCCTGCCTCGACTATGTAGTGCCCCATCCTGCTCAGTCAATCGGAGGAATCGAAACGTCGACGGCGTTCGGACTTAGCCTTACAACGGCTGCATGAAGACATTGCTCGGTCAAGGCGACCGCTCGCTCAGGTAGGATAGTTTCGGTGAACTTGTCTCATCTTAGCCTTCACATAATAAATCACATATTTTCAACTTGCACAAGTCGGCTTGATAATAAAAGAGACGAATCCACATAGCTAAAGAGAATAATCCCGACGGATCGAATTGAATTAGAATATGGAAAGGTCCAACGGTCGGCTTAGAGTTGGTGCACGACATGCTTTGAAAATGACACTCGATCCTTCGTCCCGTGGCTTGGGAGAAGGAAAGTTGGTTGAGTAGGTGAAGTATGAACGTAGCCTAAGTCATAGGCGTCGCCCGTATAAATGCTTTATAAAGCATGCACGGTCCTATCGTCCAAGGCTTGGCATAGCCTTGGCTTGCCCTATGAGTTAAGTTGCGTCGCACGGTTGCTGGCATAAGTCTAGGCGCCCAAATGACTTGGTCGTTCAGAAGTCGAACGCATGTACGACACGTTTCCGTAATACGAGGCTTGACGCAGCTTTTGCTCGTCGAGTCGTTGTGCGTTTAAGTCAGGCGAGTAATATTAGGCTATCGGAGTGGTAGCAAGCACGGTCCTACGAGTTCTACGGTTGGGTATAACCAAATAGTCTTACGGTCTCAAGGCCCGTCATATAAATTATGACTTAGCGTCGCGTAGATTGGAAGTCGGTTTGAGGCACGATATACGAACTTAGTGTTTAAGGCATTAACCACGGTTGATTTAATGAGTTTTAGAGAAAGGACTATCGAATAAGCATTGAATTGAATGAAATGATATGGTAACATGGAAAGAAATGTTTGCGACCGTGGGTCGTCGAGGGGCCTCAAATGATAGAAGGCTTGATATGGGTTTGAAAGAGATGGTAACATTGGAAGAGAAATGACTGTATGAGACGTCAGTTTGTGTCGAATCTTGCATGATCATTGGACAACTTGTCGACAAGGAGGAGTTTCCACGAGCGGCAACCCTGGGCTCCAAGGGACCACGTCGTTCCGGAGGGAAATATGTATAGCCGTAGCTGGACGAACCGCTCGGATTATTCGAAAACTTTTAACGAGACTAGCTACTTGCGTTGAAAGGGTCGCCGAATAGCAAGGCTATAGTCCAGGATAGCTTGTGATGTTAGTGACCAATTCATATAGATGGGTTGGCACGGGTGACAATCCGTGTGTGTGCCTTTGGATTGAGTCAGTTGTATGTGTGTACAGTTAGAAAACATGGTTTAGTCCTAAGATTTGGCATCAACGTAGGTGACGTGCTTCGGCACGAGATGCGGCGTCGGGTCTTAAGTTGTTGGTATATAAGTCGCATAAGTTGGTTTGAGTCATCTTGAGTTTAAGTCAGAAAATGCCGCAAGACGAATTCGGTCAAGTGATACATAGTCCAGAAGTCTTGATTGGGTCTGTTGGTGATCGAAGTAGCAAGGGCCGCGAGGCGGCGATATGGTGACGTCACATTGAGTTGCGAGGCACGGTATGATGGATTTGTAGCACGGTCACAAGGAATTGGGTACTATCACGTAGTTGAGTCTCTGATTTTATGCTGAAAGGCAAGCACGACTTGATAGGTTAACGTTGTTGGCACGAGAAGGGTCTTGAGGCAAGGTATGGGTTAACGTTGTTGTTGCAAGCACGGGATGGTCTAGAGACACAAAATAGGCCAAGGCGTCGGTCCTAAAACTGATCCTAAGGCAAGACTAGAAAGACAATTGATAAAAAGGGACTATGTTGCACGAAGTAAATCAAATGTGTTGGTTTTGTATGGATGGGCGAGGAGCTCATTCCACCAGTACAGTTGAGTACTGACACCCACATAGTTTTTATGTGCAGGCACAGGTAGAAGCTCGTGGTACGGAGCTCGCTTGGATGCGTCGAGTCATGGAGTTTTTTGGCGATTCGAAGCGTGCGGTCGTATGGAGTGAAGACTTATACGGGACATAATGTATGGACATCACCTTCCGAAGCATCCGCTGGCTCAAGAGTTGTAATTGAGAGATGAGAGAGAGCTGAGTGACTTGTAATGTGAGCTTGAGAGACTTGTAAACTTGGCCTTGCGCCCATTGTAACCTTTGTTTCAATATCAATAAAGAGCTTCTTTGAAAAAGATTGTGTTTTGTTCTAATTTCTGCTGCTATTATTCAATGTCTCCGCATGGGACTTCTGTGCGACGAGCCCGTCGCAGCCGCTGAAATCGGCCGTTATGGAATCCGTCTTGCACGAGCATAATCTAGGCTCGTACGACATCACGCCTTAGCAAGGACGATCCCTCCTACGGGAGCGGGGCGTGACATAATGGTATCAGAGCACGGCTTTACGTTCTTGGATTATCGATTGAATTCTTTAACTCCGTTGTTTCCGCAAACTCTGAAATATTGCTTCCGCATAGTTGATATTGTTGGTGCGCTCTCTCTCAAATGTCCCACGGGATGCCCATACAATAAGTCTATCTATTTTGCAAAATGTAGGAAAACAGTTTTTTGAAAAGAAATAAAAAGATGGTTTACGTAAGCACGGTTGGCTAAGTCGGGCTGGGCATATACACCAAGTTACGTCGACCTTAGAAAAGTCGAGTGCGGGAATTGAATAGTGTCGAGCAAGAATGAGTTGAACTCGATTGAGTAAATTGAGATGACTATCGATAGGGGTGCTATCAAACGGCGATATTGTCGATACGATATAGATGAGCGTGCTTGAAATTCGAGGAATGGTTCGAACGGAATTCGAAAAGTCGATTTTGATTCAAATGATAAGTTGAGGATTTGTCAAATGACTTCATTCCTGAGTGGTGTATGCGATAGCCTCAGGGATGTCGATCGATTGATTGAGGAAATTAATGTTGTGAATGATTCGAGGGATAATGATTGAACTTGAACTTGAATGTCGAGGAGATTATCCAGTCGAATGATAGCATCATTCGTACGATTCAAAATCGGTTGCAAAGGAAGATCGTCAGGTTACGTATATCGTCGATGGTATTGAGGCGTATCAAAGATCGATATACGATAACTCGGGGGTACTCTAACTCGACGAATAACGATCGTACAAGTGTTATTGTTCGGTTGGGTACTATACTTAGGATTTTGATCAAGATGAATGGTGTGCAGTGAACGAAACCATTCAATATTTTTTTTGGGTGACAATTTACCATCTGACTTCAAGAGTAGCACCAATTGACCACTCCGTCCACATTTCCGTGGAAATATGTCAATTACAAACATATGTTGCTCGCGTGACTGATTTTTTGGGCTGTTTGAAGGGGCAAAACAATCACTTCAAGTATTTTTCTCCCCTTAGTTTGACAGGTTCTCGGTTTATTTTTATTTTGGATGAATTTTTTCCTCCAAAATACTCTTCGATTTTACATATACCGAGAAGAAAAATGAATAGATCATTTATTTTAGATAGAAAAGTATTAGACGAAAAATCTTCGTCCAAAATAATGAGAGAATTGAGTACCAAGAGAAGAAAATACTTGAATTGAATGTTCCCCTTTCAAACAGTCCAAAAAATTACTAAGTGGCACATGGTCAAAATGATAATAGGTACATAGGATGCCAAATCGATCAAAAAATTGTTCGGTTACTTTGCTGCACACCTCCTATATAGTTTAAGAGGTTTTTATGCAATTTTTCCTTATTAATTTTGTGTATTTTGTGTGTACGTACGAGTGCACACCATCTCCCTTTTATATATATTATACTTTGTCATGTTTTCTTATATTTAAAATTTTGTAGGTTGTGATTACAAAAATGCTATTTGGCTCCCAAAATATTTGGGTGATGTCATCTCTCATTATGTGGCATATAATATAGTTGCTGACATGACAAAATTTAACATTAAAGTTAAAATTAAAATTAAAATTAAAATTAAAATTAAAATTAAAATTAAATTAATATTAAGATTAATATTAAGATTAACCATAACATTAAAATTAATCTTAACATTAGTATTGAAATTAATATTAACATTAAAATTAATATTAACACGAACATTAGTATTAGTATTAACATTAACATTAAAATTAGGGTAACTAATTTTTTGGGTTAAAATTTGTCATGTTAGCTGTTATGTCAGCTGTTATGTTAGATGTCACATAATGGGAGATGTCATCACCCAAATATTTTGGGAGCCAAATAACATAATTGTTATGATTAACTTAGTTTAGTTGTCGTGTTTTAATAAAATGGTTAAGCCATATATATTACGTGTGCATTTTTAACGTGTAAGTTTAATGCTGCCAAAGAAAGATTGTGTAATAGTATGATAAGTTTGATAAATTCAGAGCTAATATAGACCTTCACAACGACCTTCACAACGACTGCAGCTTCGCAGCATTGCTACACGTTCCATTGCAATTTCTTTACAGTCACGTCTCCCGCGCGCGCGCGCGGTCTCCTTCCCACCCATGCACACCTACCACCGCCATGACGTCGGAATTCAAATGTTTGCTACAGTACTTGAGAGCTCTATATGTAGAGAGAGGGAGCTACATCCCTTATAGTTATAATTAACACAATTTATATCAGAGAGCTCAACAAGAAGAAGAGATGATGGAGTTTAGAGAGAGTATTGTCCTCGTTACACTTTTGCTCTTTACTGTTGTTGCTGCTGTGACTGCAACTGCGACTGGGAGTGCGACGGCTTCTCTGCCGGCACATCATGAAGACGAGTCTCATCTCCACCGGAGAAGCTTTCCGAAGGGTTTCATCTTCGGTGCCGCCTCCTCAGCTTACCAGGTGTGTGTGTGGAACCAGAAGTGGAGATTTTGAGTAAGAAAATAATTAACAAAAATACAATAGTTATCAAATACCTCTATTACATGTCACATAAAATTAGATTTGATTGAGTTTTTAATAAAGAAATATTTATGATCTTTCATCATCATTTTTTTTGTTAACCTCCGATTTGAGTTTAAAAAAATAGATAAAATAAGATTAAACTTTCTCTCACTTAACATTCTACGACTCCTCCACCTCCTAAACCTCCACTCTCAAATTAAGTATATAATTTTTTTTTTCGGAAAATGCTATGCTTAAAACCAATTTTGGATGTAAGCTTTACAATTTCCTATGTGGCATCCATTGATTGGGGGAGAGAGGGAACCGAGTGGGACCGGGTGGGACCATGTTAGCGGAGGTGGGTGTGGGTTGTAAGAAAGTTGTAAATATTTGGTAGTAAAGTTAGCATTTTTCTTTTTTTCATCCACTTAACTCTATTCATCCTCTACAAACAACATTTTCAGAAAGGTAAAATATTTCCAAGGGGGACATTGGGTTTTACTTTTCCACAACAGTGAGAATATGAAGTCTCTTGTATCCCTCCTCTTCCTTGACATGGGTAAGAAATCAAAAATTCATATCCAAGTCCCCAAAACTTGAACCAAAAGGTCCCTTAAGGACGGCCTCCACTGTCCAAGGAAAAGAAAAAAATTATTTCCACCAAATTGAATGTCTAGCTCCACCCCGGGAAAGGCGCTCCTGATATATCAGGAAGTTCTAATTGCAAATATATATATTTTTTTTCCATGCAATTTACGTGATTTTATATGTCTACTGCAGTACGAAGGCGGTGCTAAAGAAGGTTCCAAAGGGCCTAGTATCTGGGACAATTTCACCCATGCTCACCCAGGTTCTCTCCCTCTTTCTGCTATCAAAGAATCTCTTCGAAGAAAATCGAGATCATACTATATAACATACATATTTTCTTGCAGAAAAAATAGCAGATGGAAGCAATGGAGACGTAGCAGTAGACCAATACCACAGATACAAGGTTACACTAGATTTTACTATACATTGTATATATAGTGAAAAGTCACGTTTTTTCCCCCTGATGAACTGCTTAGACTGAAGAAAATGTATATATGTTGCAGGAGGATGTACACCTAATGAAGGAGATGGGCATAGATGTGTTGGTGTTTTATTCTATGTGTTGTGTGTGTTCACAACATTCTATTGTTAAAAGATAGTCCCACATCAGAAAATCACAGCAATATGTATCTCTATATATTACTTATGAAGGAATAGAGAGATGCACATGGGTTGAGGCCCAATGGAGGGTGCCATGTGGGGGGATTTTACATAGAGGTGAGAATAAGAAACCAACTTTTGGCCAAAATGAAAATAGATTGGAGCTAAGCCCCGAAGGGGCTTAGCGACTCGGACTCGGACTCGGACTCGGACTCGGGCTAATGGGCTTTTGAGGCTTATTGTGGCTTATTGTGGCTTATTGTGGCTTATTGATGGCACTTTGCACTTAGCACGACAGCTCGTCGCAAGGCGCATTGTGCGCTTTAGTTGCGCTCGTGCGCGAGCCTCTGCGTGGCGTGCGAGGCGTACGGAGCGTACGGGTCGAGCGGGTCGAGCGGGTCGAGCGGGCCGTTCAAATTATGTAACGTCCGCGGGTCTTGTTGGCTCAGATCCGAAAATGGCTCAAATCCAGAAAATCCGGATCTGGCATTAAACCAGGGCGTGCGTTCAGAATTTGAAAAGCCCACCTCGTGCCTATAATATCAGGAGCATCTCCTCTCTCCAGGGTTACAGAAAAGAATCAGAGAATTTCCAGAGAGAGAGAGAAGTGCTGCTGCTATTCCGAGGAGTCGTCGACATTTTTGGCCAGCGTTCTAAAGTTCTCTTTGAACTTGCTGGTTCCTGGAGGCTTGTCCATAAGGCGGATATAGCTTTGAGCGCCGGTGATCTTTCACCCCAGCAGGCTTTCTTCTTCCTCTGTTGCCTTCGAGAATATCGTCGCTTCTCTTTAGAAGTTATACGGTTCTGTTGCCTTCGAGAATACCGTCGCTTCTCTTTAGAAGTTATACGGTTCTGTTGCCTTCGAGAATATTACGAAATCTTTTTAGATTCCCGTAATACAACATCACCTTCTTTAAGGTGTTGTTGCTGGAAACATTGTCTTTACAATAGTTTTTGAATTCGTGGTTTTCCATCGATTGTTCGCCAAGGGACTAACAATCTCAAAGCTATATCGAAAAGATGGATAACTCACGTGCATCGCTCGTCAATACCGACTTTAACAAGTTGGAAAAATTCGACGACGAACATTTCCAAATCTGGAAACGGAAAGTAACCCTAAACATTCAACTCGTAGAAGTTGATCACGTGCTGAATGAGGAAGAACCGATCGTTCCAACAACCGGAACCGCAGAAGTTATTGTAGCTGCTAAGTCCAAGCAGGCAAAATGGATTAGAGAAAACAGTATCTGTAAACTGTTGATTCTCAATAGCATGGAAGACTCTCTAGCAGAGTCCTATTCCAAGAAGAATTCTGCCAAAGAGATTTGGGACTCCTTGGGGAAATTGTACGAAGATGACGAGAATCGGTCCAAGATCTTCTTGGTTGAAAGATACCACAAGTGGACCTTCGAAGATGAGAAGGCTATGCTGCCCCAAGTAAAGGAGTTTCTGAAGCTGTGCCAAAAGTTGGATGACGAGAAGATGCCTCTTGTCGATAAGTTTGTCGTTGGAGGAATCGTCTCTAAACTTCCTGCGGGTTGGAGCAACTTCTATGCAAGGATGCACCGCAAGAAGCTGGACATATGTATGGAAGATCTCCTGCAAGAGATCCATGTTGAGGACGAGATGCGCTCTCAACAGAAGATGGATTCTCTGTCCAAACAACTGGCGAAAGCAAATCTGGTCCAAACCAGAGAGTACAAGGGGAAGCAGGCGGCTTCTCCTCACAAGAAGAAGAAGGACTTCACTAATCTGAAAGTGAAGAGTCCTTCATTCAAGAATCAGAAGTCCAAGTCCCATGTGACTTGTTACAAATGTGGCAAGAAAGGCCACTACAAAAGTGACTGCAAGGAACCAGAAAAAGGTGAGCCTAGTAAGGTTTCTTTGGTTACTAATCTGGTTGCAATGATAGCGCAGGTTGCAAATGTGGGGGTCGACTCGGACTGGTGGATAGACACTGTGCGACATGTCATGTCTGCTCAGACAAGGAATGGTTCGACTCCTATGAGCCAACTTCCGAGAAAGTCATAATGGCAAACCAGGCACAAGCTGAAGTACTGGGGATCGGAACGGTGGAGCTGAAACTCACATCGGGGAACACTCTGACGCTTCAAGGAGTGAAGCATGTTCCTGCAATTGCTAAGAACCTGATCTCTGGGAGCCTGCTTTGTAACGCAGGCTTGAGGATGGACATCAATGCTGGCCAGATGGTGATGTCCAAGAAGGGTACATTCTTCGGAAAAGCTTTCCAGACTGAAGGAATGTACAAAATTCAGCTTGTTGTAACCCAGAAAAATGATATTAATGTTATTTCTACTTTGAACTATTCTCTTGAGTTGTGGCATAATAGGCTAGGACATGTTCATTGTAAAAGGATTAACAAGATGTCTAGCCTAGGACTTATCTCCAAGTGTGGGGGTAAGGTAGAGAAATGTGAAGTGTGTGCTCAGACGAAGATCACAAGGAAACCCTTTCACAGGGTCCATCGAAGCACAGATCTTCTGGAGTTGGTTCACTCAGATATCTGTGATTTCAAGCAATTCTCTACAAAAGCCGGGATGAAGTATTTTATTACTTTCATCGATGACTTCTCAAAGTATGCTTTTGTCTACCTGCTCAAGTCTAAAGATGAAGCATTCGAGAAGTTCAAGGAGTTCAGGGCCGAGGCTGAACGGCAAACTGGACAACAACTCAAAAGGCTAAGGAGTGATCGAGGCGGGGAGTATCGGTCTCATGATTTCTCATCATTCTGTAAAGAACATGGAATCATAAATGAGACGACGGCTCCGTACTCTCCTCAATCCAACGGAGTAGCAGAAAGGAAGAACAGAACGTTGACAGAGATGATGAACTCTATGCTGTTGACTGCGGGTCTTCCAAAGAGCTTCTGGGGAGAAGCTGCATTAACGGCTACTTTCATTCTCAATAGTGTACCGTATGCAACTTCGGACATAACACCTCATGAACTCTAGTTCAAAGTCAGACCTAACTTGAATGTCATTCGAGTGTGGGGGTGTCTGGCTTACGTGAAGCTCCCAGATCTGAAGATTCAGAAGCTGGGGACTAGGACCACTAAGGCTATCTTCTTGGGTTATGCCGAGAAGAGTGATGCTCGGAGATTCCTTGATATAGAATCAAATCATATCATTGAATCTCGCGATGCTGAATATTTTGAAGACAAGTTTGCAAGGCACAAAAATATTGTTCTCGCGAATCTTTCGGAGAATGATGAGAGTGCAAAGCAGACAGAAGTCCTTAAAGAACCAGTAGTCCAAGAAGAAGCTATTGTCGAAGAGACACTAGTTGAACCAGAACTCGCTGAGCCGTCAACTAAGCGAGTAAGGAGGCCGAAAGACTTCGGAGATGACTTCGTCACTTATCATGTGGAAGCAGATCCGCTTACCTATGATGAAGCGATGAAGACCAGAGATGTTGTATTCTGGAAGGAGGCGATAGACAATGAGATTGACTCAATCACCTCCAATAATACATGGGTGTTAGTTGACCTGCCAGAAGGAGCAAGACCCATCGGATGCAAATGGATCTTCAAGAAGAAGATGAAAGCAGATGAAACCATCGACAAATTCAAGGCCAGGCTAGTGGCCAAACGGTTTGCTCAGAAACAGGGGATCGACTATTTTGATACTTATGCTCCAGTAGCTCGGATGACAACCATCAGATTGTTAATTGCTCTAGCAGCAATACACAAACTAGTGATACATCAGATGGATGTGAAAACGGCATTCCTTAATGGCGAGCTGACAGAAGAGATCTACATGCAACAACCAGAAGGTTTTGTCGTAAGAGGTCTGGAAGACAAAGTCTGCAAGTTGATGAAGTCTCTGTATGGTTTGAAACAAGCTCCCAAAATGTGGCATGAGAAGTTTGACAAAGTGATAAGGTCAAATGGCTACAAGGTCAGTGAAACAGACAAGTGTGTCTATACTAAGTTTGCTGACGGAAGAGGAGTTATCGTTTGTCTATACGTAGACGACATGCTAATCCTAGGTACGGATTTAAGCTGTGTCACAGAGACAAAGAAATTTCTTTCGACCAAGTTCAGTATGAAGGACTTGGGGGATGCCGATGTTATCTTGGGGCTCAAGATCATCCGGACAGGCACGGGAATAGCACTGTCATAATCTTATTACATTGAGAAAATGCTCACTCGATACGGGTATCAAGATCTTCCTATAATTGATACACCGTACCAGAGTGATCAGAAGCTGGAGCCAAATTCGAGAGAAAGCGTCAAGCAATTGGAGTACGCCAGCGTCATCGGAAGCTTGATGTACGCTACTACTGCCACAAGGCCTGACATAGCTTTTGCGGTGGGAATGCTGAGTCGGTTCACTAGCAACCCAGGCGTTGAACACTGGAATGCTGTGAAGCGTGTTATGAGATATCTTAAAAAGACTCAGACATTTGCACTATACTACAGCGGAGATCCGTCAGTAGTGCAAGGCTTCAGTGATGCTAGCTGGTGTTCAGAGGTGGAGAGCGAGTATTCTACATGTGGATTCATATTCGCCTTGGGCGGAGCTGCTATATCGTGGAAATTGAAGAAGCAGACAATGTTATCTCGCTCCTCCATGGAATCTAAATTCTTTGCATTGGATGCTGCAGATGAAACAGAGTGGCTTCGGGAGCTCATGTATGATCTTCCAGTGGTTGGAGCTCAGATACCGGCAATCCCGATATACTGTGACAACCAGGCGGCAGCAGCAGCAGTAGCATCAAATAAACTCTTTAACGGGAAGAAGAGGACTGTGCGGTTAAAGCACAGAGCAGTGAACGATCTCATCAAACGAGGCGTCATTGCAGTGATCGATGTTCGGAGTCAGGAGAACCTGGCGGATCCGTTCACGAAAGGCCTCAAACGACAGCTGGTCGAGGACACAGCAAGGAAGATGGGTTTGAAGGCATTCTAATATTGTGTCATTATAATCCTATCAATAAATTTTATGTTATTGGTTCAAAGAGAAATCTACCAGATATCTAATTTTTTGATTCAAGGGAGGACTATTGACTGGAAAAGTATTAGTTAACAGTGGGTACTTGTTCTGTGGAACATGGAAGGGTTTCGGACCCAGAACCACTGTTGTCTACTATAAATTTTCTACGAAAAATTGATCCTGTGGGAAGGATGGCATAATGCCTTAATGAGTTCTCAGACTGAGTGAAGGTCTGTTATGCTTTACAGGAAGCATGGTAGCACAGCACTACAAGGAGTGTGACTCCATGCTATATGTGGCGGTGACTCCACCATGAGGTTCTCGAAAAAGGTAAATCCTCGGCTATGTTAGCCAAGTCACAGCGGCGTAGCACCGCAAATAGGCAGTTGGCCTAATGCCGTATATTGAATTAAAGAGGGATGTAGTCAGTACTACAAAGAGAAGGTGTTCCTCATGTTACGGGTGGCACGACACCACAATGAGGTAAACCCGGCTAGGGATAAAGCCTCGGCCTTGCAAGCTATGTCGTAGCGGCGTAACACCGCACAGAAGCGTGCTTCATGCTGGGTAGTTTGGCACTACAAAGGGGCTAGACCTCATGCTACGGGTAGTATGACACTACGATGAGGTTCCCGGTGATTCGGGGTAAGGTCCTCGGCTTAAGGCCATGTCATAGCGGCGTAGCACCGCAAAGGAAGCGTTGGACGCTTCATGCCATGTCTCTTTAATAAAGAACTCACCTATAATGTATGGACAGAAAAATAGGCCGTTTCTTGAGGGTAAATTTGTAGACGCCCAAAATACATACATTGAAATCCAGGCTGGCACAAGGCCTTTAATGTGCAGCCAGAAGCACAGATAACTATATTATGTGAGTGGGAAAAATTACAGTTGTGGTACAGAATTCAAGGCGTAGTCCATTCTTGTATCATACTGTTGTTCAACCCATGCGGGAAGATTCAAGTCGTTAGCGACATCTATCCTAATGCATAATGGACAGTTATTATGTGGAACGCTTAACTCATATATATAGAGATATGTGGGGGATTGTTGGTGTTTTATTCTATGTGTTGTGTGTGTTCACAACATTCTATTGTTAAAAGATAGTCCCATATCGGAAAATCACACCAATATGTATCTCTATATATTACTTATGAAGGAATAGAGAGATGCACATGGGTTGAGGCCCAATGGAGGGTGCCATGTGGGGGGATTTTACATAGAGGTGAGAATAAGAAACCAACTTTTGGCTAAAATGAAAATAGATTGGAGCTAAGCCCCGAAGGGGCTTAGCGACTCGGACTCGGACTCGGACTCGGACTCGGACTCGGGCTCGGGCTCGGGCTTGGGCTTGGGCTTGGGCTAATGGGCTTTTGAGGCTTATTGTGGCTTTTTGATGGCACTTTGCACTTAGCACGACAGCTCGTCGTAAGGCGCATTGTGCGCTTTAGTTGCGCTCGTGCGCGAGCCTCTGCACGGCCCTGCATGGCGTGCGAGACGTACGGAGCGTACGGAGCGTACGGGACGTACGGGTCGAGCGGGCCGAGCGGGTCGAGTGGGCCGTTCAAATTATGTAACGTCCGCGGGTCTTGTGGGCTCAGATCCGGAAATGGCTCAGATCCAGAAAATCCGGATCTGGCATTAAACCAGGGCGTGCGTTCAGAATTTGAAAAGCCCACCTCGTGCCTATAATATCAGGAGCATCTCCTCTCTCCAGGGTTACAGAAAAGAATCAGAGAATTTCCAGAGAGAGAGAAGTGTTGTTGCTATTCCGAGGAGTCGTCGACATTTTTGGCCAGCCTTCTAAAGTTCTCTTCGAACTTGCTGGTTCCTGGAGGCTTGTCCGTAAGGCGGATATAGCTTTGAGCGCCGGTGATCTTTCACCCCAGCAGGCTTTCTTCTTCCTCTGTTGCCTTCGAGAATACCGTCGCTTCTCTTTAGAAGTTATACGGTTCTGTTGCCTTCGAGAATACCGTCGCTTCTCTTTAGAAGTTATACGGTTCTGTTGCCTTCGAGAATGTTACGAAATCTTTTTAGATTCCCGTAATACAACATCACCTTCTTTAAGGTGTTGTTGTTGGAAACATTGTCTTTACAATAGTTTCTGAATTCGTGGTTTTCTATCGATTGTTCGCCAAGGGACTAACAAGATGCATACAGATTCTCCATTTCTTGGCCAAGGATACTTCCAAGTAAGAAAAACTGCTTGAGTAATTAATTGTGTCTTTGTCCAAAATTACTCAGATTCAAAGCTTAACTAATACATGAATAATCAGGTATATATATATATATATATATATATATATATATATATATATATATATATATATATATATATATATATATATATATATATATATATATATATATATATATATATATATATATATAGCAAATGACCTCTAGCCTAGTGGTTAAGAGAGATGCATGCGGCCCGAGTGGTCAGGAGATCGATTCCCGTGGGAGCGTTCGCCACAATTACCTTCTTTCAAATATATATATATATATATATATATATTTTTTTCAAATATATATATATATATATATATATATATATATATATATATATATATGGGCACAGATAAAAAAATTTGCCCGCGAAGTCCCGCCAAAGCCCCATCCCCCTGCACCATCGGATCGAGCGGGGCCATGCGGGGCCCACGCGTTGCCGCGCGATCCAACTGTCAAGGGGCGCGGGTCTTCGGCGGAGCTCCGGAAACGGGACTCCCGATTTGAACCACATATATATATTTTTTGGGACCATATATATATATATATATATATATATATATATATATATATATATATATATATATATATAATTCTATTCATATGCAAATTTTACATCTTATAGTCTTGTCTAGACAAGTTGGACATTCATCATCCTAACATTATTATCAATTTTATGCATGATGCCAATATTATAAATGCTCAAACCCTCGAAAATACGATTATTTTGCTCCTTCCATATATGCCACATGGTCACTACAATTCTAATGCGAGCCTCTAAGAACCATCTTGTTCCGTGTTGCCTCCCCTGAGTAGCTTCGCCTATAATATCTATAATGTCCGACAATACCTCCTACAAGCCCCAGCTTGCACTTCTGATGCAACTAGACGTCCCATGATACAGAACACCGAAAGAATAAATGTGGAATACTCTCATTATCCTGATTGCACAAGTGCAGTGCTGACTGGCCACTATAACTCCTAAACCGTGAAGTCTATCCATTATTGTGAGAAGACGTCCTACTAGTAGTTTATACCTACCATATTGCATTTTCATTGCTGCTTCTTTCACCCGTATGAACTCTACATTATTAATTTTTGGATGCACCTCTCGAATAGAATCGTACACTTTGCTGTGCTAGAAGCCCTCACTAACCACACCTTCCCACTGCCAGTTGTCCGTTGAGCAAGAGGGATCTATTCGAACCCTGCCGTACAATATATTTGCTTCACACATTCTCGCCTCCCTCCACCAAACTGCTATGTACAATCCGTGGATCAAACTTAAAAGTGATAGATGCATTATTATTACTAGCAATAGCCCAAAAATTGCCACCTTTCACACGTTTGTTAGATAAGAATTTACGGGTCAACCGCAATACCACAACTTCTCAAAAGTATACCAGACAAAGTCAACACATAATTTTGCCTATAATATCTATAATGTCCTGATCACGACCAACTACAAGCCCCAACTTGCACTTCTGATGCACCCAGACGCCCCACCATACTCTGCTCCTTTCACCCATATGAACTCTACATTATTAATTTTTGGATGCACCTCTCGAATAGAATCGTACACTTTGCTGTGCTAGAAGCCCCCACTAGCCACACCTTCCCACTGCCAGTTGTCCGTTGAGCAAGAGGGATCTATTCGAACCCTGCCGTGCAATATATTTGCTTCACACATTCTCGCCTCCCTCCACCAAACTGCTATGTACAATCCGTGGATCAAACTTAAAAGTGATAGATGCATTATTATTACTAGCAATAGCCCAAAAATTGCCACCTTTCACACGTTTGTTAGATAAAAATTTACGGGTCAACCGCAATACCACAACTTCTCAAAAGTGTACCAGACGAAGTCAACACATAATTTCGCCTATAATATCTATAATGTCCTGATCACGACCAACTACAAGCCCCAACTTGCACTTCTGATGCACCCAGACGCCCCACCATACTCTGCTCCTTTCACCCATATGAACTCTACATTATTAATTTTTGGATGCACCTCTCGAATAGAATCGTACACTTTGCTGTGCTAGAAGCCCCCACTAACCACACCTTCCCACTGCCAGTTGTCCGTTGAGCAAGCGGGATCTATTCGAACCCTGCCGTGCAATATATTTGCTTCACACATTCTCGCCTCCCTCCACCAAACTGCTATATACAATCCGTGGATCAAACTTAAAAGTGACAGATGCATTATTATTACTAGCAATAGCCCAAAAATTGCCACCTTTCACACGTTTGTTAGATAAGAATTTACGGGTCAACCGCAATACCACAACTTCTCAAAAGTGTACCAGACGAAGTCAACACATAATTTCGCCTATAATATCTATAATGTCCTGATCACGACCAACTACAAGCCCCAACTTGCACTTCTGATGCACCCAGACGCCCCACCATACTCTGCTCCTTTCACCCATATGAACTCTACATTATTAATTTTTGGATGCACCTCTCGAATAGAATCGTACACTTTGTTGTGCTAGAAGCCCCCACTAACCACACCTTCCCACTGCCAGTTGTCCGTTGAGCAAGAGGGATCTATTCGAACCCTGCCGTGCAATATATTTGCTTCACACATTCTCGCCTCCCTCCACCAAACTGCTATATACAATCCGTGGATCAAACTTAAAAGTGACAGATGCATTATTATTACTAGCAATAGCCCAAAAATTGCCACCTTTCACATGTTTGTTAGATAAGAATTTACGGGTCAACCGCAATACCATAACTTCTCAAAAGTGTACCAGACGATACTCTGCTCCTTTCACCCATATGAACTCTACATTATTAATTTTTGGATGCACCTCTCGAATAGAATCGTACACTTTATTGTGCTAGACTCCCCCACTAACCACGACTTCCCACTGCCAGTTGTCCATTGAACAAGAGGGATCTATTTGAACCTCTATAATGGCCTGCCTATGTTGCCGGGCAATCCCGTCTGTCTCCGGCCTCCATTCGCCATTATGTAAAATATAACTCACAGGAACACCAGACCACGCCCGAGCCAGCACATTCTCGCCTCCCCTGTCTACCAAACTGCTATGTTCAATCCGTGGATCAAACTAAAAATCTGTTGAGCCCCCATCTCGCATAACTCGAGCAATGTATTTGCTTGATAACCCGCCATTGTATTAAAATGGACTTAAAAGTGACAGATGGATTATTATTACTAGCAATAGCCCAAAAATTGTCACCTTTCACATATTTGTTAGACATCCATTGGGCCCATAAAGGGTCCCCAGATAAGAATTTACATGTCAACCGCAATACTACAACTTCTCAAAAGTGTACGTAAAGACCACAAACCCACCCCTTCTTCCTCCTTAGGCCTGCAGAGCACCTCCCAACTAATAGAACGGAATGCCTCCTCACTAGACGAAGTCAGCACATAACTTCTCTATTTTCTTACTAAGTTTTGTCGGTAACATGATTGCTTGTAACTAGTAAAGAGGAATCGCCACAATAACCGAATGGACCAATTTAATCACCCCCCCCCCCCCCCCCCCCCCCCCCCCCCCCCCCCCCCCCCCCCCACATTACAAATTATGTGCATGCCACCCCTCCATGCGACGTTGCACATACTCAATCATACTTTGACAATTATGTCTCTAGCTTAGTTGATACATAGAGGAATACTCAATTACTTCACCAACCAAAAGACATAAACTTTAGTCCCGTAGGTCCAACCCAGCCCATTGGATCCATGCCTGAGCCAAAGGTCCCTGCACTCGGCCCAAAAGCTTGTACCCGTGCCTGGCCCACCTGACTCGCATCGCTGGCGCGAATTAATTCTCATTGGAAATTAATTGTTTATTCCGTGGCTCGAACCTTCAACCACCAGGGAGGATACCTCACACCCTTAGCAACTTGACACACACACAGACACACAGTAGACCCCCACCACCTTTTAATTTCATTCACTCAATTCTAATTCAATCCATGTAACATGGGGTGGTTAATTTCATAATATGAAACCAAACCACTGGAGGGTTCTCTTCATCCAGTTATTTAATCAAAATCGAGTCTTTTCAACAACAACAACAACAAAAAAAGCATTGTCCCATATATATAAATATTGTTCGTTTTTCTATTTGCTCTAAAATTGATGTAAAATGGAGCAATCAAGTAAGATTAATAAGACCAAACAACAAAATTAATTTATATTAGGCCTGTCAATGGTAGACCGAAAATCCGTATCCGATCCGTATTCGAACCAAAAATATCCGAAATTTCGGATACGAATACGGATTTAGATATCATATCAGATATTTATTGGATATCAGATGCGGATACGGTAAGTGTCATATTCAGACCAATAATATTTGAACCAATAATATTTAAATTATTTAATAAATTTAAAATGTATTCAATGTATGCATGGGACTATTAGTTATATTTGCTTGTGTGGAGAATTTTTTGGTGCAAATGTATTCAATGTATGCATGGAAATCTGCTGCTTATGATATTTCAATATGAAAATCTGCACATATATATATGACAAAATCTGCTGTTCCAATGTGGAAATCTGATGCTTCTGATATTAAATGTGGAAATTTGCTGTTTCTAATCAAAATCTGTCGTTTCAATGTGGAAATATGTTATTTCTTGACAAAATCTGTTGGTTCTATTTTTTTTCCTTCCCTTTTTAAATATTTTTTTATTAATCTTATTGGTTCGGATATTATTCGATATCCCTTAAAATTATCGGTAACGGATACGGTAGCCAAAACTGATATCCGATCAGATATCGGATAGTTATCAGATATATCCGATAGTTAATGGTTCGGATATGGTAATGCCAACATTCGACCAATAAGCTACCATTGACAGGCCTAATTTATATGATGTTACTAATTTCCTAGTGTTATGGCAGATGGGAGCTTGAATGGAGGTATCAACAAAGAGGGCATTGATTATTACAATAATCTCATTAATGAGCTTCTATCCCAAGGTTTGCATCCTTCAGTAGGTTTTGCAGTTAATTACATTGTTTTGCCAGTCTTATAGTTTCATTTCCATGCAGGCTTGCAGCCTTTTGTTACCCTTTTCCACTGGGACACTCCTCAAGGCCTAGACAAGCAATATGGGAGTTTCTTATCTCCACGTATAGTGTAAGCGCGCAGTGCATGATCATTTTATTACTGATAATAGCATTCGACACCAATAATAATGTTACCGAAACTTGTATAGTAGTCCTCCACCGTTTCTGACATTCTAAGTGTCATGAACAAATATTTAAAAAAATAATCATTTCTGTAGTTCTATAAAATATGAAGGTCTGAATCTGAAAATAGAGATGTCACATTAGTAATATATACAAAGGTTAATTTTTTTAGGATCTTCAGGTTTTTGGGACCCTGTGTCATCGCACAGCTTGCACATTCTTAGAAACGGACTTGATCTAATAATATCATTTCCTCTAATCTTGGTGCATCTGCTATGGAATATTGTACAGCAAAGATTACCAGGATTATGTGGAAGTTTGCTTCAGAGAGTTTGGGGATCGTGTGAAGCACTGGATTACCTTCAACGAGCCACATGTTTTTACCGATTACGGGTATGCTTCGGGCATATTCGCACCGGGAAGATGCTCCTCTTGGGAGATTGGTAGATGCAAGAATGGAGACTCCGACAAGGAACCTTACATTGTAGGTCACCATATACTATTGGCCCACGCGGCAGCTGTGGACCTATATAGAAACAAATTTCAGGTGAGAAATCCACCTTTAATAGTATATATTGATCTAAACTTGAGATAATTATGAGTGACAATCTTCTAAATAATTCATTGGACCATAGAGAAGACGTGGAAGTTGATGCAACAACATATGACATTAGATGATATTATAGCCTCTTCTTTTAATTTCTACATTTTCCTTTTAGATACAAATTATGAAGGTCTTGCATGAAAGTAGAGCTCAGAGGGTTGAAGCTCTTCACTATATATGAAGTTTCAAAATTTTCGTTATTAACTAGAGTGATACAGAGCAAGAACCGAACTTAGAGTTATTAGATTAAAGAAAACTGTACATATTCGACCAAAAAATGGAGATCACATTATTAGAAACATACCTACCAAGTATTGTAATAGAAAATCACTTGTTTTCTAAACATTGATATCTTGGGCAATATATACGTGTATGCTTTATTTCAAAAATTAAAATTGTATACTCAATCAATTATTTTCCTACATCTAATGCAGAGGCTTAAGAATTCTTTTGGAAAGATCATAGGGCCTGGATTAAGAATTAACAGAAAATTCCTTAAAAAAGTATATGGAAGAGAATTAAAGGATTTATAATGATCCAAAATTTCTACAGACAAAAATTACCTTTTGATTGATATATAGATTTACATTTGATTTCTCCTTGCAGAAAACCCAAAATGGAAAGATAGGTATGACACTAGACTGCAACTAGATGGTTCCCTACTCCGACTCCAAGTCTAATGGTGATGCAGTTGAGAGAGGGCTAGATTTTGTGTTTGGATGGTCAGTATTTCCATACCCCAAAATTTTTGGCACTTACTGGAGAAATAGATTATGAGTTTTAATATTACATTACTATTTGAACTGTAGGTTCATGGACCCTTTGACTCAAGGAGATTACCCATTTAACATGAGGGCGCTTGTTGGAGATCGGCTACCAAAATTTACAGAGCACCAATCGAAGTTAATTAAAGGGTCATTCGACTTTATTGGTCTTAATTATTACTCAACAAGCTATGTATACAGTCTTCCAATTGCTAACACTGTCAACAAAAGCTACAATACTGATTCATATACCAACCAAACAGGTAAATAGGTCTATGTTTGATGTAGTTATAGTTTTTTTCCAGATCAATAGTTACGTACAATTAATTCAACAAGGAACTTAAAGACACATTTATATACAATATGATAACTTCTGCTTCTAATTCTGCCACTCTCTTTTTCTGACAGCTTTGCGGAATGGGATCCCAATTGGGCCAATGGTAGAGTGCTCTTTCAAGCAATTATTTAATTACACAGCACGACACACACTCATTCAAATTGAAACAATTTATTTCAGTATCATATGTTGCATGCATGTATGCAACAAATGTAACATGCTACCCTAAATCTTATATGTTTGAAGTTTTTACTAACAAGTGCCTCAAGGGGACAACCCAGCACTGCCTATGAATATAAATTGTGATTTGAAACAAAATGATCGAATTTGGTATTAAGTTATTGCATGTTTTTTAATTTTATTTTATTCCTTTGTTAAAGAAGAGAAGTATTAAAAGAAGTTGAAATTAATATGAAACATGCTAATTTTTAGTAGAAGGATCTTTTCTCTATGTAATTTATGCTAAAACCAAGTGGTTGAATCACTTATGTTAAAATATATTAGATGATAATTTATAAAGCTCACAAATATATTTGATTATAACTTATAATGTTTGCATGTTCCATAAATGCCGGAATCAGTATAATGTTTTCTAGAACCATGTCTTTGTAATTGTGATAAGTTATTTGAAGTTTCATTCTTGTTGCTTAATCAATACAGGATTTTCTCTATGAGTCAATTGTTACAGCTGTTTCATCCCATATCTTAATTTATCTAATTTTAATATGCTTGTATTGCAGCCTGGTACACAATGGATCTACGTTTACCCACAAGGGATACAGGACCTCTTGCTCTATACAAAAACCAAGTACAACAACCCCGTCATGTACATCACAGAGAATGGTAACATATGTAATAAGGGCCTGATACCCTTCAGGAAACTTGAAACATTACATTGAAGTAAGGCTATTGGTAGGAGTGTTAAATAATATTTTCTCTGAATAATATAGGTATCGACGAGAAATCAAATGGAAACTTGTCACTGAAGGAAGCCCTCAAGGACCACGTGAGAATAGGTTATTATCGACAACATATAATTCATGTTCAAAGAGCCATCAGGTAAGCATAGACAATAAGCCTTGTAAGATCTTCCTTTGCCTTTTTCATTCATTGGGAGGATTTAAATGTTGTTCAAAGATTTTCTTCCACGGCCGCACACAACTTACAAGTTATTTTTATTATTTTGAGAGAGTTATAATTACAAGAGATGGAGCCCTATTTATAGACATAGATTAACGCGAGATTAAGGCGGCTACTGACTTCAACAAATTATGAAATACATGTATTGTACTAATATACTTGTACAAACGCAAATCCCGAAAGAAGTAGGAAAACTAATGAAGCTCCACAATCTCTAACATTTCCTTATGGAGAAGAATTAATTGGTAGTTCTAATTAACTTATATAAGTGTATAATACCCCTTCTTTTTCCTTCCATCAGGATCTTTCTATGGTTTATTAACCAACAAATTGTATTGTGTTTCTTTCTTTCTCTCTTTCTTTCTTTCTTTCTCTCTTTCTTTCTTTCTTTTGCCATAAACTCATCCAAAAAGTCTTGCATCCTTTCAAATATCCGTAAGAACTTATATTAATTCTAGATTTAGATTTTAACTCGAGCAACTTCCTTGCATTAAGCTGAGAATTAAGATGTCATACTTTTCTATTAACGACGACAAAATTAAAATTTTAGTCTAATGCTACAATTTATATATTTCATAATTGGATTTTATGCAGCAAAGGAGCAGACGTTAGAGGGTACTTCGCCTGGTCATTGATGGATAACTTCGAATGGGCCGCCGGTTATACGCGTAGATTTGGCATTTATTATATGGACTACATAGATGGTTTGAAGAGATATCCGAAGAGTTCTGCTCTTTGGTTCCACAAATTCCTCAGCAAGTAGACTTGATCAAGAAGAGATGAACATTCTTTGAGCCCTTGCTCATTAAAGCAAGTTACAGTACATAGTGCATTGTGTGGAGATGTATTGTATGTTAAATAATATCAACTAGAAAAGTTGATTAAGATTTATGTAAAAATAGAAAATGTTCTACCTAATTTATTACTTTTTATAATGCATTATACAAGCTAAAGCAGTCATTATAATAAAAATGGATGGAATTCTCTATATTTATTTATATATGTAGCTGAACTTTGAAACAAGAGGTTAGTTGTTGCTTACTAAAACTAATTGTGATCCAAGTGTATAACAGGCTATGTTCAAATACACCTTACACATAAAATATCATGTTTAATTGAGTTCTCCTTAGGAAACTTGTCCCCCCGTCGATTAGTTATGGTCAATTTGTTTATCCAGATATTCGTAATTTTTGAAAAGAAATTTTTGTAACATTGTCATACATGAAAATATGTTTACCACCCTAAGTTTGCATGGGAATAAAAAAAAACTGCATATCAAAAACCCAAACACTTCCTTAAGTAGGAAACCTATCCCCTTGTCCAGTGGCGGATCCAGGATTAAAATCCACTAGGGGCACAGTCATAAAGGAGTTCGGAATTAACGTTTCTAAAAAAATAATAATACAATAATATTATATTATATTAAATATTACAATTTTTATATAATAAAATATTACATCTCACAATTGTTCTCTACGAACTTTCAAAATATTTAACTACAATATCATTTGTAAAAAACATTGATGTAACAACAAGAAATCTTAGTTGGAGCCTAAAAATAACAATTTTATTTTCTTTTTTCTTTTTCTTCTTCTTTTTCTTTTTCTTTTTCTTTTTCTTTTTCTTTCCTTTTAGTTTTCAGTATTAATTTTTTTCTTTAAAATTAAATTATTTTAATTTAAAGAGACTGCAAAGCTAACTATGGGCTGGTGCACAGTGGGTTGTAGTTTCCAAAATATTGTTCTCTGCAAATTTTTTAGACTCCAACTAATCTTTCTTATCATCTTCTTTAGTGAACTACCACATCAAGTAAAGTAAACATTTAACTCAAAAAAAAAACCTACTAGAATTTCACTGGGGGCCTAGCCCCCCAGTGGATTCCATGTAGATCCGCCCATGCTCGTGTCAACTTTACAACACCATACTGTGTGCGAAGCTTCTCCCGTCTTCCAAAAATCCCTTTCGATCTACTACTATATGTCACTTTTACCAATACCACGTACATACAGTACTCAAACTATCTCCTCGCAACCTGGTATATGCAAGTACAACTTTTTGCGTATCACTATTTTTAATGCAGTTAACAACATACTTATGGAGGAAATCATAGTGTACATTTGTCATGGACAAATATAACTTCATTTTGATAAAAAACTCCAACTTTCATATTTCAAATGTTTTACTTTTATAAAAGGACTTTAACATAGTCTAATGAATTCTTTGCAGGAGAGTAACAAGCACATCCTACTCCAAAAGTATCCCTTTTCCTTAGGCATCAAATTAATTGACCGTAATCACAACCACATTCTCTGCATAATACAAATTGCTCTAAATTATCATCCAATTTCTCTCTGTTCTCTCGAGCTATCTACTCCAAAAAAGCAGAGGAATAACCTAGTCCCTACTATCCTAACCCCCATTACTTTCTAATTAGTAAGTAACACTTGTTAACTAGAAATGTTATGATCATTTTTAATGCCCATGACATGGTTTGATCACAATGATACTATTATGGTATGGTCAAGGCTACAATTCCAAGAGATTTTAACTTTATTATTACAAATTTGATTGCATAAACTTTAAACTATTTAGTTATTCTAAATGTTGTCGGTTATCTATCATTATTACCAAATTAAATATTTTAATTTATCTATTCATTTTTATTCTCTTTTTTATATTAATAAGTTATGTAGCCAGTAGACTTGTCAATTGGGCCGGGCCGGCCCAGTTCGGCACGAGCCCGGCCCAAAAAATTGGCCCATGTGCCGGCCCGGCCCGATCGACCCCGTATATTAGGTCATGTCGGGCCATGTCACTACAAAAATGTGTCAGATTAGCGACGTTCCAAAACGTCGCTTATCACGGCCAAAACGTCGCTAACTTAAATTAGTGACGTTTTCAGCGACGTTTTGAAAACGACGGAAAAAAGCGTGTGTATATTGGCAACTATTAGCGACGTTTCTATTAAACGTCGCTAATGTGCATGATTTAGCGACGTTATACTAACGTCACTAAATTTACGTCGCTAATGGAGCAGATTTTAGTAGTGTGTATATTGGCCCATAATATAGGCTCGGCCCGGCCCGGCCCGAAGCCCAAGCCCGGCCCGGCCCTGCACAGTCCATGGCCCGGCCCAAAGCCCGACCTGGTTACAACATCCCCTATACAATCTCTTTGATTTGTCTCCAATCCTACCAGCTAACAAGAGTATTGTCACTTTCACATGGAAAAGAAAAGAAAAATATGTACACAACAAACACTCTGCCCTCCAAATGTGTTTTGTACCACTGCCTCAAGCAATAAATGCAAGTGGTGGTGGCCTCTGTTATTATTGTGGTTATATAGTGTAGTAGTGAATTAAATTGAAATGAAATGGATGTTTGAACTGAACTGAATTGAATTGAAATTCAATTCAATTCATTTCAATATATATTAGTTGCAACTTGCTGCAACAACATACATGAATGCATCCATACATCAGCTTAATCAAAGTAGTAGTTGGTTGCCATCAGCTATAATCTTCACCGTGCATGTCTCACGTCACTTGGTCACTTATATATGGCCAACCATGTACAGCCATTTATACAAATTATGTAACCCATGAATGATATATGTATATACTGAACTGAATTGAATTAAATGATGGCCTCCAGTGCGACCCGGCCCGGCACGACCCAAAAGCCCACCGTGTCGTGGGTCATGTGCCAGGCCGGGCTTAAAATTTTCATCTATAGCCTTGTCTGGCCCGGCCCGGCCCGTTACAGTTCATGGGCTCAAGAGGCCCGTCCCAAGTCCGGCCCGACCCACTCAAATTTGTGCCGTGCCGGGCCGGGCTGGGTCGGCCCACTTGACAACTCTAATAGCCAGAATGCGAGAGCATTTATCACAAGAGACACAAACAATAGCCGGCTCTCAGTCTTATACTGTGACTACTAACTTTAGGTGAGGTCAACAATATGATCGGGCGACAGAAAATGTTTACATAAAAAAAGTCCATAATACTAACTTACAAAATCTGATAGTTAGTAGTATTCAAGTACAAATTAATCTTAATATGATCGGATCGACAACAACATCTTGGTGGAAAATGAGGGGACAGACCTCACGACGGTACGACCCAATGAGCGGGTTAGATGTATATTAAAATAGGGATAGTAGCGCCAGAGCTACACCGTACAATGTGCTGACTTGGACATGATATAGTGCGTGTCCAAGTGGACACTTCACTCCAGGCGGACAGTTGGCGATGGGAGGGGTGCCTAGCGGGGTTTTCAAACACACCAGGGTGTACGATAGCCTGAGACCACAATACTCGAGAAACGAACACACGGAATGGGTCAAAGAAGCTGTAAGGAAAATGCAATATTGTTTGTACAAATTACTGATAGGCAGGTTACTTACTCTTGATAGATTGACGAGATTTGGTGTATAACTTAATGGATTGGGGTGTGTGCTTTGCGCTCAACATAACGAGATAACGGAACATATATACTTCTAATGTGAGTATGGCTGGGAAGTGTGGCAACAACAAAGAAGACAGCTACAATTAAGGGGGACAAGAGGTAGAGCGATGGATGTAATCCGGAAGAAGTTAGTCGGATGCGAAAGAGGGGAGGCAGGTAGTTCACCGAGGCTCGAATTTGATTGGCTGTTGTAGTATGTCACGTATGGAATGAGAGGAACAACCGTAACTTCGAGGGGCTAGCCACACCTTTGGTGGGGACTCTTCACAATATAGAATGTGACGTAAAAGCGCTGGTGCATACGTGAGTATATAGTGGCGCGAATGAGGGTTATCCTATAACTACTTATTATCAATAGAAATTATATATATATATATATATATATATATATATATATATATATATAATGGAGTTTTTTAGGGCCGGCTGCTCTGGGCTCCCACATTCGTGCCACTCCCAAATCTGAGTTGCCGACAGGGCCTCTCCTTCACGCAGGCCGTGGCGAATTGTACCCACCAGTCGTCCCGGAACCCTCCATTGTGGAGCGCCCCCTTCTTGCTTCCAGGGTACTCCAGAGGTTATTTTTGACCCTGCGGATGAAGCGGCGCTCTTAGCCCCTCTGTGACTCGTGCTCGTAGGAAAGTTTTCCCATGTCCAGCCTCCGGTGGAGCAGCTTCGTCGGGCTATGGGAAGCTGTGGGACATACCATAGCATACATAAGGCTTCTCATAGCTGAGGCATATGAAACCTTCTCCATATCTTCTTTTTCGTCCTCGGTAGATGGACACTGCTTCTCAGTGAGCTTAAAGTGGGCCGCAAGGGGACAATTCACTTTCTTCGACCCGTCCATCCCGAAACACTAAAGTACCCGGTGAATGTACTGCTTTTCGGACAAGTTTAGCAGCTTGGACTCTCTGTTTCTCTCTCTCGGCTGATCTCCATCCCAAGAATAGTATTTGCTGCGTCCAAATCCTTCATAGAAAAGGCCGTGCCAAGTTGGCACTTCAACGCCGCTATCCTAGTGGCATTCTGACCCACTAATAGCATGTCATCAACACAGAGCAATAAAATGATGAAATCATCCTCAGAAAAGTACCACACAAATACACAATGGTTTGACATCGTCCGTGCATAACCATGCTCTCCCATAAATGACTCAAACTTTATGTACCACTGTCTCAGAGCCTACTTCAGACCATACAAGCTACTCCTCAACCGGCAGACCAAATGTGACTTGCCCTTCTCACATAATCCCTCTGGCTACGCCATGTATAACTCCTTCTCAAGATCACCATGTAGGAATGTCGTCTATACGTCCATCTGTTCGACCTCTAAGTCGAAACTGGCTGCCAATGCTAGCACCACCCGAATAGACGACTGCTTGACGACTAGCGAAAAGATCTTATCATAATCCACTTATTTTCGCTGAACGTAGCCTTTAACAACCAGCCTCATTTTGTATCGAGGGCGAGCAACATCATCCGTCAGCTTCACTCTAAACACCCATCGATTCTTCAAAGCCTTTTTGCCCTTTGGCAATCGTACCAGCTCGTACGTAGAATTTGCATACAAGGAACCCATCTCCTCCTACATAGCTTGTATCTACTCCTGCCTGTGTTTGTCTTCCATACCCTCTGCAAAACTTTTTGGGCTCTCCCCCATTAGTCAGTAGCACATACTCACCCGGTGAGTATCTCGTAGATGGTCAACGCTCTCTGTCGCTCCTTCACAATGGAGCCACTAGTGCTGGCTGTATACCAACAGCCTCCTCCCCTTCAGAAACTGTCTCCCAAGCAAGCTCATCCTCTTGAGGGACACCCTGACCACCATCAGCAGGCTGATATGATCAAGTTTGGGAGCAACTTAATGTACTGGCTCTCCGATAACTGGATCCTCTGAGATGTCCTCTAGAAAACTGCTCGAAATAAAATAACTCTAACTCAGGTAATTCTTCAGCCTCAGAAGGCGTCTCAAAATCCTGATTGTTGGTCATAGTCTGATCCTTGATGAATACCACATCCCTGCTTCTGTAGAGCTTTCTTTCCACTGGTTCGGAGAGTCTATATCCAAACTCATCCCGACCATAGCCGATAAAGATACACCGCCTCGTCTTCGGCTCAAGTTTGGACCTTTCGTCCTTCGGTACATGCACGAAGGTCTTACAACCAAACACTCGCAGGTGATTGTACACCATTCAGGCACATCACCCTGCAAAGGAGCATTAGGAGATAAATTAATAACATAAGTAGTAGGGAGAATAGCCTCATCCTAATAACTGTTTGGCAAATTTGCTTCTGACAACAAATATCGTACCCTCTCCATCAGTGTCCTGTGCATGCGCTCTACACCATTGAGCTGAGGTGTCTTAGGCGGAGTCTTCTGGTGTCGTATCCCTTGCTCTCTATAATAAGCATCAAAGGGACCAATGTATTTGCCACCGTTGTCGGACCGAACACACAATAACTTATTGCCCGTCTCTCTTTCAACAGAGGCCTGAAACTCTTTGAAATTGGACAACACCTGATTCTTAGTCTTTAAGGCATAGACCCAAACCTTTCTGGAATAGTCATCAATAAAAGTTACAAAGTAAGAAGCACCACCAATAGATTTTACCTACATAGGACTGTAGACATCCAAGTGAATCAATTCGAGCAACGTTGGCTTCCTTGAACTTGGATGATTTTGGAAAGATAACCTATTTTGCTTCCCAGCTAAGTAATTGTAACGCCCCAGTCCCAAAATACGTAGGACTAGGATACGTATACATGCCAGCTACGCATCGAGAGGACTCCAGCCCAGCTCGAATACGTATAAACTGTATGGTTTCCTAAAGCAATCTACAAATATCTCAATCTACTGAAGATAAACTCTTGTATAAACCAAGTAAACTAATACTGGTCAGACATTAGCAAACCGGTTGCTACAAGTAGCAAGAAAAGATAATATATAATAAAGTGGACCAGACTCTAATGCAATTATCTTAAACAAGCTTCTAATGAAAGATAAAGCTTGTAAACTAGGCTATACAGCAGCAATGTCAAAGTAATATAATATAGGACAAAATCTAATTACGGAAGAGAACGATAAAACATCAACTAAATATACCTGCAGTCTTGGTATAGCAACGTCATCCATCAATGTATCATATCTTCAGCTAATACCTGGAGAGATCACCAGGTCCTCAGAGGACTAGCAAAACACATAATATATATGCCTACTATACAGTAAATAACATGCAGAATGAATTAGAGAAATATAAAATAGACAAAGATCAATAAGATGTCTCAATATCGTAACATCATGGGACGCTTCCGACCTCGAGACAAAAGATAAGTCTGTACTACAGTAATGCCATGGGACACTCCCGGTCCTAGAGACGGGATAACGGGTCGATAAGAAGTCTCTAATACCGTAACGCCATTGGACGCTTCCAGTCCTAGAGATATCAGGGCTAATGTCGAATCAATCAATCACGACTACAGGTCAAGTCAAGCTCAAGGGCGAAGGTAGAAGACTAGTCAAAATCGTCATAAGACTCGCGTAGAACAATAACGACATAAGATGACTCAATAAGGAACGTGCACGTAAAATAAGAAAGTAGAAGTAACATAAACATGAATGAAAGATATGAAGTAGAATTGGAAAGAGATAACAATATAGAATATGCATGTAAATACTATAAAGTTTGGCAATGTGTACTTGCCTGGTGTCGCGCTGTGACTCTGAAACGTCGCTCTCGCGTCAACGCCGTCGGAACCCGACGCTCCTAGATAATTAATTAACTAAATTAACCAACTACTCATAAACTTACAATATGACTTAATTAGTCAAGATAATGTTTTGAGATTATATTCAATTTCTCGTGGAATCCTTTAGACCCATCCAATCACACACAGGCTCCACGAGACACCGAAAACAGTTTTTGGGTTTCCAACTCCCAATTAGTCAGTTATGTTGCTACTTCAATCATATACTCAAAAATTATAAGAATATTATTTAAACTAATTTTCTATTGATTTATCACAGAATTTACAGAATTTATATTTCTAAAGAATTATACTACTAGTTGTCTATCGGGTCGACTAGTCTACCCGAAATTGTCTAGAACTTCATTAATTATCTAAAATTGTGAAAATCCTCAAAAATATAATTTAAACAGAATTAAAAATTCCCTAAATATTATAATATGAAATTTTGCTGCAAAGATTTCATGGTGCTAATGGTTTGGATTCTTCTAGGTCAACAAGTCACCCGAAAATGACTAATTTTGACCTATAATTTTTTCGACCAGAATTGAATTGATAAATTCGTAAAAAATGCTTAAAAATCCTAATTTAAATATATTAACCTACATAAACTTCATTTTTGAAATTTTTTTAAAGAAACTTATAGTTCCTTCACAACGTGGTAAGTTTTGGCTCTACCGAAACATGAAAATAGCTATCATAATTCATGAAACTTTTATGGGTGAAAATACTATCCAAAAGACATCAAAATACTATTTCTACAGAATTAATACCATAATTTCTACATATTTATAGCATAGGTTTGAGATAGAAAAATTAGGGTTTCTTACCAAAAGTCATTGCTAGTTGGGTTGTGGAGGCTTCTCCTTGCTAAAGCTCCCACCTTTATTGCTATCCTTGCTTGCTAATCCTATCATGATGAGTTTGGAGGGGTTGACAATGGTTCTAGATGGTTGGATGGAGAAGATAGAGTTTTTAGGGTTGGTTTGGTGGAGTTTGGATGGAAGAAGGCTGAAAGAAGGAGCCTTTATGGAGAAGGATGAGTTATGTGATGGAGGGGATGATGTAGTAGAGGGGAGGGGATGCTATTTTCAAAATTAATGGTAAAGGAGCTGCTCTTGGGTGATAAATAAAAGTTTTTGGTGTTAGGGTCAGGATTTTGATAAGGGTTAATATATATATATATATATATATATATATATATATATATATATATATATATATATATATATGGGCCTATGGGTTGAGTTTATATATGTAGGAGGGTGTTTCCGCTCATGGCATGGCCCGCCAATGTAGGGGATTATTTTTGGACAAAAATTACATGAAAATAATCTTTGGTTGGTCATATGTGGGATCCACATGGATTGGTTTGGTTATTTGATGAGTTGGCTAATTGATTGATTGAGGATTTAAATAAAAGGTTTCCTAATATGGAACTACTTAGATTTCTAAATATAAATTCAATCTAAATCTGAATTAAATATACAATATATATTTATTTATTAATATATATATTAGTGTCCAACATGCCTACATAGGTTTGGGTTGGACTTTGGGTCAAATATAAACTAATGACAACTAGGGTTACACTAGGATTACACGTAGACACTTTCTATAAGTAGAAACTTTCCAAAATTGAAAACATATTAATATTAATAAAATATATATACAAAATATATATCAACATGAAGGTATTTGAGAGTACTACTTGTCTATTTAGATTGAGATTTGGTTTTGGTCAAGTCGAGGCTAAATTGGTACAACCGGGTCTCCTAGAAGGTCAATAATCTAATAATTAAATAAATAAATCATCGGTGGAGGTTAAGTCGCAACTTGGCCTGGTTTTCTTGGCTAGAACACACCTATGGCTCGGTCTTCCCTACCATGGATAATAGACTAGTCAAAGGACACGACTACACTATCCGTGCTAAAATTCCTAGTCGATATGTATCTCAAACTTAACCATAACTAAGGCCATATATATATATAATATTAGACTATTATAAATATAATCATATACACAAAATTGTATTTAAATCTAATTGACTGTATAACATCCAAAATAAGTCCATAATAATTATACTGTCATGGCAACCTAATATGGCTTCCTACCAGGTGGGGTTGGCTAGGTTAGGGTCCAAATATATTTTCTAATTTAATCGAACTCTAAGAGTCAACCAATAAGTCTCTTGTGCCATTCGCAATTAAATAGCACATGGAGACTCGATTGAGTGGCATACTCTTAGCATGTGCGTCGTAGGCTCAAAATGAGTCAAAACCATAATTGGGTCGAATAGTTTTGATTTATGTCGAGTTTCGAACTCACGTGGGAAGTTAGGTCTGGAATTATGGTAAATAATCTAATTGTCTAAATTTGACCCGATGTTGCACAAAGTTAAAAGAATGCTAGGGAACAAGTTTGGATGGGACATAATATATCAAGTTGAAGGTCATCATGTCCACTACAAAACTCATGAAGGATGTTTCAAGAGATGGGCATGTCTTCTGCTCCAAAAATCAAAGACACGGAAGAGTACATATATAATCATAATTAAATATACAATATAACCTAATAATTAGAAATACTAAAAAAATAATTCCTAAAAATCAGGGTCCTCACAATCTACCCACCTTAAAAGAATTTCGTCCTCGAAATTAAAATAAGGCTCACTAACAAAGAACCGTGCTAGAGTAACTAGGAATAGTTTAAGGGATATGCTAGGTCACTACCGTGTCTCCTAATAAGTCAAGTAATAATCAAGCCTAAACAATTTTGATTTGCAACAATCGTAAAGCTATATATGGTTATCTCTAGTCGCTCTTTTTGGTACTAGCGGTCTTGCAAGGATCATGTTGAAGGCTTGTCCTCCTAACCATTTTATCAAGACAATTATATAAGTCTCCCTTCACCTAACCAAGTTAAGTGATACCTATCAATCTGTCAAATCCTAATTTTACAATTGACAGGATATAATAGTAAATGGGTTGGGTTAGGCTATGTCTAATTTCATCTTTTAGAGGGTCGATCTCTACACTAAAACTACCATTCTATTCTTGATCAAGTGGCCACCATAAGGGCGTAACCCAGTATGATCATTTATGTATGCCTATAATGAGGACGTCTACCTATCTTTGGTCAAACTACCTCATCAAACACATGATACCCTATGGCATATGGCATCTCTAATCCTACTTATCTATCAAGCAATCACAATACAATAAGCAAACTAACTTGCACAATAACTTAAGAATTTTTTGCTAAATCCTATATAGCACGATTATTCGTCACCCCGAAATTAGAAGGGACGAGAAGTAATGATACGAGGAAGCAAGGGAATAGTAATCAAGAGTAAATGCGAAGTTCAAGGGCGGTAGAAAATTTCTAAAAAAATTGTCAAGGCAGTTGTGAATTGAGATTCCTAAGGATTTAGTCATGTTCGCAGGCCCGCTCGGTACAGTGACGTAACCGAAATGGCTAACTCGACCTGCATGGGCCACCAAAAAAACATGTAATACCCCAGTCCCAAAATACGTAGGACTAGGATACGTATACATGCCAGCTACGCATCGAGAGGACTCCAGCCCAGCTCGAATACGTATAAGATGTATGGTTTCCTAAAGCAATCTACAAATATCTAAATCCACTGAAGATAAACTCTTGTATAAACCAAGTAAACTAATGCTGGTCAGACATTAGCAAACCGGTTACTACAAGTAGCAAGAAAAGATAATATACAATAAAGTAGACCAGACTCTAATGCAATTATCTTGAACAAGCTTCTGATGAAAGATAAAGCTTGTAAAACTAGGCTATACAGCAGCAATGTCAAAGTAATATAATATAGGACAAAATCTAATTACGGAAGAGAACGATAAAACATCAACTAAATATACCTGCAGTCTTGGTGTAGCAACGTCATCCATCAATGTATCATATCTTCAGCTAATACCTGGAGAGATCACCAGGTCCTTAGAGGACTAGCAAGACACATAATATACATACCTACTGTACTGTAAATAACATGCAGAATAAATTAGAGAAATATAAAATAGACAAAGATCAATAAGATGTCTCAATATCGTAACATCATGGGACGCTCCTGACCTCGAGACAAAAAGATAAGTCTCTACTACCGTAATGCCATGGGACACTCCCGGTCCTAGAGACGGGATAACGGGTCGATAAGAAGTCTCTAATATCGTAACGCCATTGGATGCTCCCAATCCTAGAGATATCAGGGCTAATGTCGAATCAATCAATCACGACTACAGGTCAAGTCAAGCTCAAGGGCGAAGGTCAAAGACTAGTCAAAATCGTCACAATACTCGCGTATAACAATAACGACATAAGATGACTCAATAAGGAACGTGCACATAAAATAAGAAAGTAGAAGTAACATAAACATGAATGAAAGATATGAAGTAGAATTGGAAAGAGATAACAATATAGAATATGCATGTAAATACTGTAAAGTTTGGCAAGGTGTACTTGCCTGGTGTCGTGTTGTGACTCTGAAACGTTGCTCTCACGTCAACGCCGTCGGAACCCGACGCTCCTAGATAATTAATTAACTAAATTAACCCACTACTCATGAACTTACAATATGACTTAATTAGTCAAGATAATGTTTTAAGATTATATTCAATTTCTCGTGGAACCCTTTAGACCCATACAATAACACACAGGCTCCACGAGACACCGAACACAGTTTTTAGGTTTCCAACTCCCAATTAGTCAGTTATGTTGCTACTTCAATCATATACTTAAAATCATATAAAAATCATAAGAATATTATTTAAACTAATTTTCTATTGATTTATCTCAAAATTTCCAGAATTTATATTTCTAAAAAATTATACTACTAGTTGTCTATCGGGTCGACTAGTCTACCCGAAATTGTCTAGAACTTCATTAATTATCTAAAATTATAAAAATCCTCAAAAATACAATGTAAACAGAATTAAAAATGCCCTAAATATTATAATATGAAATTTTGATGCAAGGATTTCAGGGTGCTAATGGTTTGGAATCTTTTAGGCCAACAAGTCACCCGAAAATGACTAATTTTGACCTATAATTTTTTCGACCTTAATTGAATTGATAAATTCGTGAAAAAATGCTTTAAAAAAATCCTAATTTAAATATATTAACCAACATAAACTTCATTTTTGAAAAATTTCTACAGAAACTTATAGTTCCTTCACAACGTGGTAAGTTTTGGCTCTACCGAAACATGAAAACAGCTATCATAATTCATGAAACTTTTATGGGTGAAAATACTACCCAAGAGAAAACAAAACACTATTTCTACAGAATTAATAACATAATTTCTACAGATTTATAGCATAGGTTTGAGATAGAAAAATTAGGGTTTCTTACCAAAAGTCATTGCTAGTTGGGTTGTTGAAGCTTCTCCTTGCTAAAGCTCCTACCTTTGTTGCTATCCTTGCTTGCTAATCCTCTCTTGATGAGTTTGGAGGGGTTGGCAATGGTTCTAGATGGTTGGATGGAGAAGATAGAGTTTTTAGGGTTGGTTTGGTGGAGTTTGGATCGATGGAAGAAGGTTGAAAGAAGGAGCCTTTATGGAGGAGGATGAGTTATGTGATGGAGGGGATGATGTAGTAGAGGGGAGGGGATGCTATTTTCGAAATTAAAGGTAAAAGAGCTGCTCTTGGGTGAAAAATAAAAGTTTTTGGTGTTAGGGTTAGGATTTTGATAAAGGTTGATATATATATATATATATATATATATATATATATATATATATATATATATATATGGGCCTATGGGTTGAGTTTATATATGTAGGAGGGTGTTTCCACGCATGGCATGGCCCGCGAATGTAGGGGATTATTTTTGGACGAAAATTACATGAAAATAATCTTTGGTTGGTCATATGTGGGGTCCACATGGATTGGTTTGGTTATTTGATGAGTTGGCTAATTGATTGATTGAGGATTTAAATAAAAGGTTTCCTAATATGGAACTACTTAGATTTCTAAATATAAATGCAATCTAAATCTGAATTAAATTTACAATATATATATTTATTAATATATATCAATGGCCAACATGCCTACATAGGTTTGGGTTGGACTTTGGGTCTAATATAAACAAATGCCAACTAGGGTTACACTAGGATTACACGTTGACACTTTCTATAAATAAAAACTTTCAAAAATTAAAAACATATTAATATTAATAAAATATATATACAAAATATATATCAACATGAAGGTATTTGAGAGTACTACTTGTCTATTTAGATTGAGATTTGGTTTTGGTCAAGTCGGGGCTAAATTGGTACAACCGGGTCTCCTAGAAGGTCAATAATCTAATAATTAAATAAATAAATCATCGGTGGAGGTTAAGTCGCAACTTGGCCTGATTTTCCTAGTTAGAACACACCTATGGCTCGGTCTTCCCTACCATGGGTAATAGACTAGTCAAAGTACACGACTACACTATTTGTGCTAAAATTCCTAGTCGATATGTATCTCAAACTTAACCATAACTAAGGCCATATATATATATAATATTAGACTATTATAAATATAATCATATACATAAAATTGTATTTAAATCTAATTGACTGTATAACATCCAAAATAAGTCCATAATAATTATACTGTCATGGCAACCTAACATGGCTTACTACCAGGTAGGGTTGGCTAGGTTAGGGTCCAAATATTTTTTCTAATTTAATCAAACTCTAAGAGTCAACCAATAAGTCTCTTGTGCCATTCGTATTTAAATAGCACATGGAGACTCGATTGAGTGGCCCACTCTTAGCATGTGCGTCGTAGGCTCAAGATGAGTCAAAACCATAATTGGGTCGAATAGTTTTGATTTATGTCGAGTTCCGAATTCACGTGGGAAGTTAGGTCTGGAATTATGGTAAATAATCTAATTGCCTAAATTTGACCCGAAGTTGTGCAAAGTTAAAAGAATGCTAGGAAACAAGTTTGGATGGAACATAATATATCAAGTTGAAGGTCATCCTGTCTACTACAAAACTCGTGAAGGATGTTTCAAGAGATGGGCATGTCTTGTGCTCCAAAAATCAATGACACAGAACAGTACATATATAATCATAATTAAATATACAATATAACCTAATAATTAGAAATACTAAAAAAATAATTCCCAAAAATCAGGGTCCTCACAGTTGTGCGTGCACTTCTCCAATTTTATAAACTTGAGTCCTGGAATCACCTTCATGTTCACCAAGTAGCTCATCCCCTTCTCGTTGATATGGCCAAGCTGCCTGTGCCACAACTCGGCAGACGCATCAGAAACTGCGTTCATCTCTAGTGCCCCTGTGCTCTTCCCTCCATATAGTAGAGACCGAACTTCTTGCTTCCTCTGGCAATTACCATCGAACCTTTGGAAAGCTTCAACTGACCATTTTCGAAGAGACCGAAGAATCCCTCGTCATCCAACCTTCCAACCGACACCAGGTTAAAATGGATATCAGGGACATGACGAACATCCTTGAGAACAAAAACTGTACCTGTCGTCGTCCTCAAATGCACATCTCCAATAGCAACCGTCTTCGACACATCTCCGTTTCCCATCTTCAACACTCCACAGTCGCCTATCGTATAAGTGGCAAATAGTACCCTGTTATGAGATACGTGCATTGAAGCCCTGAGTCCACCAGCCAAGAATTGTCATCGCAGGTGAGGTTCATGATAACCTCATCACCTAAGATGATTACATTGCCTCCATGTATCGAGGCCGTCGCTGTAGTGTTCTCATCTTGCTTCACCTTATCGTCCTTCTTCTATCTCTTTCAAGCGAAATAATTTTGCTTGATGTGACCCTTCTTGCCACAATAGTTACATACCTGGACCCCTGCTTTTGCCCCTTCTGTGGTTCTCTGAAACTAACGCCCCTGAGTGGTGGGATGTGGATGAAGTATCCAGAGAATGTCTCCACATCTCTTCATTCAGCACCCCGCTCTTGGCAAACTCCAGACTGACCATGCCTTCTGGAGCAGAACCGATCATAGATACTCGTACGGTCTCCCACGAGTCTAGCAATGTGTACAACAGCTATAGTCCCTGAACCTCGTCATCGAACTCAACTCCCATCGAAGATAGCTGGTCATCCATGCCTTGGAAATCACTCAAGTGATCCGTAATAGATGCCCCATCTTTGTACCGTAGATCCATCATCGTCCGAATCAGGAACAACTTGTTTACCCTGGTCTTCTTCGCATATAAAGATTCCAGCTTATCCCATAACATCTTCACGTGCTCAATATTGGCAACGTGGTTGTACACGTTCCCGTTAATGAACTGCTTGATATATCCGCACACCTGTATGTGCTCGAATTTTCAGTCCTCCTCGAATTTATCAACTGGTCGCTCGGAAGCAAATATGGGAAGATGCAGCTTCTTAACAAACATCAAATCTTTTATCTTGCTCCGCCAATAAAATAGTTGGTGTCGTTCAGGTTCACCATGCGCACAGGCTTCGCGTCCATCTCTCCTATCTAGTTTTTCTGTCAACTCCTGATACCCTTCTGATGTAACACCCACTTTTCTAAAATGAGGGTAATTTTGAACTTTTGTAAAAGTTTATTATTTAATAATAGGATTTATGATTTATGAATTTTTTTAATTAATTTAATACTATTTAAAATTGATGAATTATAATTTTGCTGTGTTAGCTAGTGAACCCTAGAACTGTTGAGCCTAGAGACTAACCATGACCATGGGGACCTAACCATGTAATTAGAATGACTATTTAAAACTTTTTAGGCTAAGAGTATTTTGGTCATTATGTGACTTTTGAATTAATTAGAATTTTGATTAATTGTTAAATTTTAGATTATTTTAATAATATTAAAATTGATGTATTATGATTTTAGTCATTTTTTATATTTTGGAAATTTTTATATTTTAATATTGATTTTACGGGATTTGTTTAGTCGGGTTTGAGTTTCGTTTCGTTTCGACTTGTGTTAATGACCCGGGTAGCTTAGACTGTAGACGGGATCCCAAGATTAGTTAGTTATGGCCCACAGACCCCACTAATTAAGTTAGTGAGTTTAGACTAATCCCACTTGTTAGATTGGTTAAGTTAGAGGCTTAAATTTAACCCTTTTGATCCCAAATTTGAACCTAACTTAAAATTAACCAAGAGAACTAATTGAGACTTTATTGGGCTTTCCCCCAAGGTCCAAATAGGGTTTAATGGTAGCCACTCTAGCTAGGTTAGCCTCCCTTCCATTTATTTCATTCCATCTTGCCTCTTTTCCTTCACAAAGTGTTCTTCCCCAAATTAGAGAGCTTCCCTCTTTGATTTGATCTCCAAATCCTTACATCTCTCCACCAAAACTTCCATCCATCATTCTCATACTACCAAGGGAGGGTGCTAGCAAAGATTTGGAGCAAAGTACAGGGAGGAGTGTCCTTTTTGTAAGATCTTCGTGTCGGTGCCGTGTCCTTGGGAGTATCATTGGGATTCCACTCCCAATAGGTAAAACAAATCCTCTAAATTGATTTTCTATGCATATTTGTTAGTTTTGAATCCATAGGATCGGGCCCCATGCATGTACCCTATTTAGATTCAAATTTAACACTACACCAAAATAGACTATTGCTAACGGTTATTACCGTGACAAATAATTTTTGTCACGGTAATAACCGTGACGAATTAGCCGTGACTAATTTTTGTCACGGTTTTTGTCACGGTTATAACCGTTACGAAAATATATTTTGTGACGATTTTCATCACGATAATAACCGTGACAAAAATTATTTTCGTAACGGTAATAACCATTACAAAAATGCCCTCTTCTGTTACTTATTTTGCACTTTTGTAACAGTTATAACTGTTACAAAAATCCTTTACATTAAAAAAAATATTTTTAATATATTTGCCATGTACCTGTATTCGACAGGTGATTAAAGCACACTCCAATTACAGTATAAGTTGTACAAGTTCAATAATATACAAGTTCAACAATAATATTTTACTTCAATAAAAAGTAAGTTTACATTTCCAATAAATGTATATATAAGCTCAAAATTCAACATTTAAATTTTATGAATATTACATTTCCCAATTAAGTCAGGCAACAAGTAATGGGTCTGAATAGATACTACATTTCTTACTATTATAAATGTTACACAAGTACATACAACAACAGGCATGTGCACAAGCACATTATCCATCTCATCTTCTTCCGTCTATTGTTCCTCTTCCTCTTCTTCTTCCTTTAAATCTTTCCAGTGTTTGCTTCGATAGCAGACTCTTCCTATGATCAAGTCCTACAAATCCCCAGTAAATTACTACTATTTGTAATATAAAAACAATCACATTGAACATAAATAGCTGAAAAAATACTACAAAATAAACCTAACAAAACATGATGTTTCTGTTTACAAGCTCAACAAAAATTAGTACGAAGAGAAAGTCTATAGTCTGAAAGTTTATGATAGAAAATTCCTTGTTTGTTGTCCAAATAAAATTCTGGCTTAGACAAAGCTCAAAGAAGTCTTTGACAGAAAAACCAAATCTTGAGGCTATGTATACTTACGTTTCTTCCTTCGATAGCAGACTATTCTTGTAATAAGATATGAGTCTAAAAATTAATATGGGAGACATAGCAACCAAAAATGCTCTAGAAAAAGTAGTCAACAGAAAGGCATATTAGAATTGTCAAAGGTCTTAAATATGCTTTCTTTTAGCTTCTATAGGTATGGTAATCACATCATTAGCCACTAAATTGAAAAAAGAGAAATGTTAGCATGACAACATCCACAGTTCGAAACTAATTAAGTACACAAAAACCAAGTTTAGTTATGAGAGGATCAGTCTATCAAAAATGCATCATATGCATCACTGTGACTTCATTAAGTATCTGACTTCATATTGCAGATACTTATGCTGTCAATTAAAGGTAAAGTCTATATACTACATAGATATGAATATGAAAAAAAATGATACAGACATGGCAATGTTTTCTGGAGTGTTTCTCTATTCATTTCCTACTCTCGGTTATCAATATACTTATATTTGTAATTCATGCAATGAAATAAGAATAGTAAACTTGGCATCAACTTTAGAGAAACGAGTGATTAATCTATGTAAATTATTACCATGGTATGTGGTATTACCTTGAGCAAATCAAAAAAAAATTGGAGTGTTTCTCTATTCGTTTCCTACTGTCTGTTCTGCCAGTTTGTTGGGTTCACTCCTTTCTTACTCTTCACTGTAAATTATTTATGTAGCTTTGCTAGTCTGATATTTTAGTTACCTATATATTGAATGAACATGCCAAATAGGCATCAGTGCCCCTGTCCAGTTTGTCCTGGACAAGGATATGGTCTGGATACGGCTGGATACCATCTGGTTCAAATAATTATTTCCAAAATTCAACTTGCAGTGAAAGCCTCAACCAAAGATTTTTTTTTTTGAGTTGAGTCATGCCTAATACCTAGACATTCTGATGAAAGAGACAATAGGGTAAAAGTATAAGAGTCACATAAGAGACACAAATAACAGTAGGGTAAAAGTACAGGATTCACATGAGAGTCTCACAAATAACGATAAAAATAAAGTGTATCATATTCTCTATGAATTTACCTCTATATGTACCACCGACCTTCCTCCGAAGCCCTCCATACTGCATAAAGGAAGCTCAAGATCAATATAATCAACTAAACACCATCGTATCAACACATGTGTATCTTAATATTATTACTTTAAGATTATTACTATATATATGTATATACCTGTTTGGCCATGTTGGTATGATCAGAGAAGAGTAGTAAGGAACCATGGAATACTCTAAAAATCCACATTTATTTTAACGAAGTTAATATCCATTTATTCCTGAACAACAGGGAAATAAAGGGGGAGGGGAATCATATGATATTGATATGCCATAGCTTTTATAGTAGTCAATGTTGAAGTTATATACCAACTGGAGAAGTTGAATGGTGAGAGAATGCCAGCAGAGGGAATTCTTTCTGTGGAGATTTCGCGATTGGTAAATTAATTCTCTCCGTGGATTCTTTTTCTTCTCACCTCTTCTGTAGGGAACTTTGTGAATTGTAGTAGCTACCAAAGATTATAGACTACATATATGTATAGACAAAAGAGGGTCAAAAGACAAAATGATATTCATAATTTCAACAAACCAAATTAAATAAGATTCCATATTAACTGCTGCAGTGATATCAGTAGTAGAACTATCATGCAAAGTAATATACAATATTGCATTAGTAAATTATAGGAAGTTTAACTAATCAATGATGTAGTAAACTCATTGTTCTTACATATACAAGCTTCTTCATGTTACTAGCTCACACCAACAAGTTCGGTAAATTATAGACCATAACCATAATGCTCTTCCAGGAACCTACCTGTGCCTTAGTGAAAACCTGTACCACTTGTGAAGAGTTTTTGAACCATACCTGAGTGAATTCCGAGAACCAGGTTTCCATCTGCAACACCAGGTATAACCAACTAAGCAAGCATCAGAGCCAGCAAACCATATCTTCCAAGAACCGGTTCTTCTCTCAGCAACATTTCTTTTCTTTTTTCTTTTTTTTTTTACATATAAAGGATTGATCGAGGAGATCCCAGTCTCTATATCATTTCTTCGATGGGGATATCTCATCCTGGTCTTCACGCATCTACTCCAGGGACAGGGACCTGTCTGGTGTCAATAAAACATAGGGACCTGGTGAGAGTCGAATGTGGCCTGCAAGAATGAACAAAAAGATGCTTCACAAGGCAAACTTAAATAGTACTAAAAATCAAGCCAAACGCACAAGCTTTCTGAGCTTTCAAAAAGATGAAGATTCAGTGAATTTTGTAACAATCAATACCAAAAAGAACGGGTATATTCGAACTTACTGTATTCTTCCTGGGATATCATTCAAGGATGATGACCCCCGATTTAATCACAAGAATAAAAAAAAACCCCAATCAATTCATTTCCAAATAAAGACCATCAACATAATTACATACATAAATCAAAATTTTCAAGCCAAATAAATACCTTGATCTTCATGAGGAGATCATATTCGGTCATTCCAGGCATGCAGTAGTCTGTAATGACGAGATTCACTTCAAGCTCCTGAAACCATGAGAAATGAACATATGCCCATCTCAGTAAACCATCTAAATTCACCCAAAATTGATTAAGATTTTTTTTGGGGTTCTCACATTCTTGCTCCATGTCCTAATCATCTTGCTAAAAAAAATGACATGGGTCTTTAATTATCATAACCATACAGTGTCAGTCACAATGTTTGTTACAGAAGGTCATGATTAATTGTTTTGGTGGATATCCATAAGTGAATAATTTGACAGACTTTAGAGAGTTGTAGTTGGGGGGTGGTTTCAGAACCAAGGTGTTGTTTTGCAAAACCCATGTTAGTTAGGAGGGCTTTCAAAATCAAATTCGAAAGGATATAAAGAGAGTGATGTATCACATTATCAAAAATAAAAAGGAATAGGTACCTGTTGGAATTACATAAAGATCTGATACCTTATAAGAACATATTGAGAAATCCATGAAGAAAACACATTACACAAAGCTCTGTAAGTTAAAAGTTCAATTTAATATCATTAGATAAAAAATGATAGATCCAAGCGCTAAATTTTCTTGAACAATATCATCAAGAACAAATGACACTATATAGATATAATCATATGTACTGTAGCAATTTTCTTGCATCCCATTCCAAGCCCTAAATTGATGCATTTAAAAAGAAAGTTTAAAAAGACTTAAAACTAAAAAAAAACTTACATACATTTTTTTTAAAATACCTAAAATCAATGGAGGAAGTCGAAAGAAGGAAGGAGTCGGGAGGAGGAGTTGGAGATGGCGTCGAAGACAGGCGCAAAATCATATGCAAGAGTATTAACAAGTTACACTACTTAACCGCGGTACAGTATATGAAGATAAAAGTAATCTCTTCTCAGAAAAACAATAATAACGAAAAGAAGATGAAGCAGGATTTATGATTGGAACATCAAAATAAGAGTTGCTTTCTTTTAATACAGTTGATGGATAACATTAAAAATCAAAGTTATGCCATGAAGACCAAGAGTAAAACTGAAATTCATTGTAATACAAAATGTATTTGCTGGATCACATTTATTTTAAGATCCAAAAGACGCTGATCTCAGAAGAAAAGTGAGCCTGCAGCCAGTGTTAAGAGCAGTTGTGCATCACTTAAGCATTAGTAATGTAGTAGATAATGTCCAGCTATGGTGTTTCCTATTGCATATAAATCAAATATTTAAAAAGATACCATGAAGTATGTTGGTCGTCATGGAAGATGAACATATAGTTGGGGAGACCGACACGATTCTTGAAATAAAAAGAGGGGACAAGACCAAAATTATGAAAAACAAAAGGAGTATTAGGATATTATCTGTTCCAATCATTCCCTTTGAAGGAACAAAAGAAACATTACATTCACGGCCGAGTAATTGGAACAACTTAAATCTGCAAACATACAAATTGCCTCAAAACATTTAGTGAATAATTTTGGGACAGTGTGAGTTTGCTTTACAAGTTTATTCCAAGTAAAAACTGATATACAACACGTCGTCATCTAGGAAATATAGAGAGGTGACACAAATGTCATCTAGGAAATATAGTGAAGATAGGTATAAGAAATATGAACTTTATGATAGACAAATACCAAAAATTACACAAATCAAAGAGAATAACCCCTAAAATGCACAGAAACTCCGAATTGACTGAAAAAGAGACCCCCAAAAGTCCTAGAAAAGGGATAAAAATTCTAAAGGTCACTATTCTAAAAGATTGTTTGAAAAGTAGGAATTTTATTTGTCCCTTCAGCTGATAATGTCACTAAAAGATTATCACATTCCCTATAGCAAACTTCCTTTGTAAGTTTTCCCTTATGCCTAGACTCGTATATCAGTTTATAGCTTTCTACATCTACAACAATATACATTCAGGACTTGTATAAATTGGATCAGGAGATTCTTCTACCACAGGTGTATAAATCAGATTTCTACATCTACAACATATATTAAGCAGGTCTATAAATCAAGTGTATAAATCAGGTGTACACTTTATGAAGCAGATACTACTTACAGTGATAAAAAATTACTTTAAACCCCACAACTAAGAACAATTATTATTAAACAGGTGTTTAACAATAGCCCAAAATTACAGTTTAACAAATTAGATGGAAGTACCTGATGAAAACTCCTAAAATCAGCAATAGCCCTAAAATCAACAAAGCCCTAAAACCCTAAGACCTCTAGTAGTGGCAGCAGTCATTCACTTTAGCAATAGCCCTAAAACCAACAAAGCCCTAAAACCATCTTTAGAGCTAAAGAAAGAAAGAAAAAAAACCCTAAAATCAGTTCAAACCAACTGAGGGAAGTACCAGGCCGAATGTGATGGAGGATTCCCCTGTTCAAACCAAAATCAAAAAATTAAAAAAAAACTTTAGAGGAAAAGAAGAAGATATACCTATGGCAGCCGAGAGAGAGAGAGGGAAAGAAGAAGATGTACCAATGGCAGTCGAGAGAGAGGGAAAAGAGAGGGTCTCGGATGAGATGTCCAGGGAGTCGAGGGAAGGCGATCCTTTTCACCAGTAGAGGCTGTGGGCAGAGGTGGAAGCACGCCGAGAGGTGAGGCGATCCTTTTGGTTGGGAGGGAGAAGTAGCTGCCGATCCTTTTGGTCGAGGGAGAAGCAACCGATCTTTTTATTGGCTGGGAGGGAAACGATCGAAAACTCACAGGGAAAGTTGAAATTTTCAGAGGGAAATGAGAGGGATCGAGAAAAATGAGGCTTTGCACACTCTTCATGTCACGTGTTTTGCATGTGATACATATGTGACAGAAAAGAAAATCTCTTCTAACGGTTATTAGTGTGAGTATAATAAAAAAACATATATATATATAATAAAAATAATAATATATAATTTTTGATTTTTAGTAACGATTATTTAGCAATTGTAACGGATATAACCGTAACTATTTTGTAATGGTAATAACCGTTACTAATTATAAAAAAAAACTGTTACAAATTGTATGTTTTGGTGTAGTGTTTGAGACCATTTGGAGCTCTCTTGAGGATTTTAGATATGTGTCTTGTGTCCTACTTGATAGATTCCAAATTAGGACACCCCATGTATATGTATGTATGATAATAGTTTAAATAGATATTTAAATTCAGTTTTAGAATGGTTAGAGAGTGGATTGATCTTAGTTAGGATGGTTAGAATGAGTTCCATTTGGATACCTATGTTGATATCCAAGTATCTTGGCCTACATGTGTTTCTTTTGTCCAAAATAACTCAAATTCGTCATATTAATCATTCACGTTTTTATTAACCAAAACAACTAAGAAATATCATAAATTTTAGCTTAGAACTTCGTTAATCTTCCTTTTTTTGGAAAAAACCATATCGAAGTTAGATTTCCAAATATATACTTTAATAAGCCAAAATCGTTCTGAAACTTTTTGTAAAATTATTTGAGTGTCAGCTGTCCGAAAGACAAACGTGTTTCGGTGTTTTCGCGATTTCGGGAGCTTCCGGACACAAAAATGTGATCCGTTTAAAGTTTCGAAAAGCTAACACGAAAGGCTACGACATTAATCTTAGAATTTAGTGAAGGCCCAATTGGTACAGTATTGGTTTTAAGTAGAAGAGTGACTATATGACATAGGCATTTTGTGTAACCTATGAGCCTATGTAGTATGGATATTAAATAAATGTAGAGTATGTAATGCATAATATATTAGATGAATGAAATAATATATATATATGATATGTATCCTCTTTACATTAATGTATATATATGGTTGAATGCAAGCATGTAGGAATGCAATCAATGTAATGTATGTAAGTAATACATAAATGCATGAACGAAAGAATGATATACAATGTATGCATGAAAGTATATAATTAATGCTAGATATGAATGCAAGGTATACATGTAATGATAGATATGAATGCATAATATATACATAATGTAATGCAATATATAATGATAGCATGTATGGTAATGTAGAATATATGATGCAAGCACGTATATGTCCACTGTTTTTCCTTTTCGTTATATTTTTTCTTCTTTTCCCTTTCGATTTTAGTTTTTCCCCTTTTTCTCTTCTATTTTTACATGTTGTATACAATGTATATAATGTATATAATGTATAGATGCATGTAAGAATGTAATATGCATGAATGACATGTATGTAATGAAAATAAGTATATGTATGCAACTTAACGATATGTGATTGGATATAATGCATGAACTGAAGTATGCATGTATATGGGATATGAATAAATGATATATATATATATATGTGTTAAGTAATGTAATGTATGTATTCACATATATTTTGAGTTAAATATATGAGTTTGTATGCATATATTATATGAATGCAAGTATGCAGAATGAATGTAATATATTGTAGAGTATGCATATATGATATGTTTGTTGGCATGTATGCAATGTATGTATGTATACATGATATGTATGTATGCATCTATGTATGTATGTATAGGTGCATGAATGAATGCAAGTATGCATATAAGATATGTATGTAGGCACGTATGCAATGTATGTATGTATACATGATATGTATCTATTCATGTATGCAATGTAAATATGTATGTATGTATGTATTTCTATAAACTGAGTTAACATATAACCTTTTACACACATGCATTCATACACCCTTTGACACCATATATCCCATGTCACATACACCTACCTATCACTAAATCTGAGAACATTAACACATATCCTTTAACACACACACACACACACACACACACACACACTCACTTACTCTTTTACCTCTCCTTCTCTCTCTCTCTCTATATATATATATATATATGTATGAGCCTAAATATATAGCTTTCTTATATATATCTATGTATATGAATATGTGAATGTGAATAATATATATACATTATATGACTAAGTTTATGTGCCTTGTTAGCTTATGGTTTAGTTTTGTGCTTGGTTTAGCAAGTGACTTAGGCTATGAGTTAGTAGCTATCTTGGATACTTAATTTCATAGACTCAGTTTGTTTAGACCTAGAATTGACTAACCTAGACTAGTTGACCATTGTTGACCTAACCCTAGCTAGTTTGACCAGAGTTGACTTTGACCTAGATTGACTTAGACTCATGTAGATTGTAATATAATTTTAATTACCATATAAATTGAACTCTTTATAACCTGTGTTGCTCTAACTAGGACTCTGTGACTCCAGTTGGCCATCTTTTCATATCAGTTGTACAGGGTATCAGGCGAGTACATTCTCTGATTATTTCTTAACTTGCTTAGGATTATATTCTTGCTCTAGATTACTTTACTTGATGCTGTCACGTTGGTAACACGGATTGGTACTATATGGATCCCTTCATGAGATGTTATCCCTCTTGGGAGTATCGGATACTCGTGTCTTGTGTGTTTCACTTACATCATGTATCTCATGCTTCTACTATAATGAATCTATCATGAATCTACTTGTGACTCATGTACTCTCATGAATCACAGAACCTTCACGAATCTATTCATGAGTCACTCATTATGAGTCAGTTGCGTAGTCATGAATCTTAACGTAACTTGAATGGATTCTTGTGTATTGATTGGAGAAATGAGGGAGTAGAACTAAACATGTGAATAATTCCAAAGTAGTATAGTCATGAATCAACTCTTTAGTATAGCCATGAATCACCTCCAGTTGTTCACATGTTTATTTTGTACTATGATTCACTAGTCACTGATAGTTCTCTATTTATAGTAGCGATTTACTTACAGTTCTCTCTTTTATACCATGTTGTTCTTTCAGTTTCATGTATCTTACTCTCTAGCATGTTTATATTTTCTAACCTGTTACGATTTACGTGAGATGTATTGTGCTCGCTCTGTCTTAACTTGACCTGTTGAAAATTTTACAGATAGCTTGGAGGTTACCTGCTAGCCTAGAGGAGACATAGTAGAGGTTGGAGTAGATGGCTAGAGTTTTTCTTATTTTATTTTCAATTATCTTGAGTTGTATTTATTTTATGCTTGTTTGAGTTGGTGTTGATAACACCGATATTTATTTCTCTCTGTTGTACTTCTCTTGTGGATTCATAGTTATCTTATTATGCTACTTCTAGTTTTGGAGATCGAGTTATATCCTGCTGTGATTGTCCTCCGTACGGAGAGTATATCATATTGTATTTAAATTTAATTGTGACCTAGAACAGCGTTCTACTGTCGACACTGCGGCGTAGGCTGGACGTACCCACTTCTCATGCCCTACACTAGGTGCGGGTTTGACACGTTTTTAGTGGTGGTCCATGCAGGTCGAGATTCGCATTTGTGCGAAGTTTTGGTTGTACGACGATTAGTTGTACTGTTGTGCACCTGCGATTAGAGATAAGGAATAGGTGTTAGAATGAGAGGATAATCAATCACTGCTAGATTTTCTTGAGAGATTCCTGGGACGACCCTTGAGAATCTTATTTTAACTTCGATTTAAAATATCCTTTTTTTCCTGGATTTGATTCACCCTTACTTCCTGTTATTGAATTTGATTTTTGATGGATCATTATTGAATTTTGTATCTTGATGTTAGTTGTTGAATTTGAGTTCGTATTTAAGTATATATATATATATATATATATATATATACATCTTTTGGAATTAAGGTATAACCAGATAACATGCTTGATAAGGATAGTGAGAAAGGTAAAAGTCTACTTTATTTATGGAGTTTAGAATTTATCGCAGTCATATTTGCTAGCATGACAATGACGTAGAGCCTGATTTAGATATACTTATCCTAGTTATGAAATCTAGATTTTCTTGTGGCCATAACGGGTGACGTGGCAAGAATTCTAGATAACATGACTATAGGGTGTATACCTTCGTTATGGACTCTATTGTTTATTACAGCTATGCTTACTAGCGTGGCAAAATTTTGACAACATGATTTCAGGAAGACGTGTATGGTATCAGATTTTATCTTAGATGGATTCATTTTTTTTAACAGTTGATGAAGAACATATTTTATTATTATTTCTTTCTTGCCATTATTTCTTGTATTACCTTTTTTTTAAAATAACAAAACTCATGTCCTGATTACATCAATCACCTGTCTCGTATCTAATTATGTCAGCTATACTTTGAAACCCTTGAATCTTCATATCTTTTTACCTTCGTAAGGTCGAGGAAGTAACGTAAATCATCTAACTCGGAAAAGACTTGATTTGTTATCTTGTGATAATCTTGTTAGGGGTATAATATGATGTACCTTGATATAGGTTTGGGATAAAGATGCGACTGAATTTGAGGATGAAATCAAGAGAGTTATATTGTCAATTTAGGAACAATCATACTTAGAGAAATCTTCTGGGTATGAATAATTCATAGATGTATTTCATAACTGATGAGGATATTCGAGGTCAACTTAGTTTCGAGAACTTGGATAAATTTTGGTTATTGATTCTTGAGACGTTACACTTTAAGGTTATGATGTTAAATTTAGGAATTTAGTAATAGAGAAGAAATTTTAACTATATGCAATGATGATACAAAATTGAATAAGATATTGTAAGAAATGGCTAGAAATAGAAAGAACGCAAGGATTTTGAGTTATATAAAATATAGAGATTTTGTGAAAATTTTTAATTTCAGTTGAATAATATTGAAGGTGTACGTTGACGAAAATATGAAGGTTGAATTTATAATGAAGAATAAGTTTTGTAAGGCCTAGTGGATTTAGATTTAAATAATATAAGGAGAGTAAATTGAATAAGTTCAAGGATTACATAAAACTTGATTTAGAGGCTTCGGATCCAATTGAGGACAAGGTGGAAGAATTTAGATTTATGATGATTAAGTGGTCAGTTTTGATTCCTAGTAAGAAGGGTATGCTTCATGAATAATATTTATGGACTTAGAAATTTAGCCTATGGTGATCATGGCAAGGTCAAATCTTTATGACGGAAGGATATAATTTTGATGGTAGTCATATAAAGGTTGATTTTTATATTGGGACTTATGAGATAAAAATATGATTGACAAATGATAAACTTGATAGTATCAGAGGGAGATGATTAACTTGACTTTTCTATGAAATCTTTTCTCTTGTTTTCCCTTTAAAAGGAGAAATTTGACTTATTCCATATCTTTGAATCACCCTTTAAAAGTTTTCTATATCATTGAATCCTAGCTCCCTTAATCACGACCAATCGACTTTGATCATCTTTTCTCATCATACTAATTTATTGGGTCGTACTCAATTGAATTAAATTTAATTGTGACCTGATTCTCCATCCTTGTATGCTCGTGCTCAGACTTCGATGACCTTGTCCTCCATTGTAACGCTCCAGTCCCAAAATACGTAGGACTAGGAACGTAGACATGCCAGCTGTATTTATACGAAGTACACTCCAATATATGGTAACCTCGTATGCATACATAAGCTCTAAAATGCAGTAGAACCATAACTACTCTCATCCACACAAAATAAATGAATAAAAGACATCATATAAAGATAATGAATTGTCTTGATACAATATGTTGGGCGGAGACAAATCCACTACCAACCAAATAAGAAAAAGTACATAGAAAATGAAATGAGTGTCGAACGAGGCGAAGACGATCCAAATGCAATCATCCTCGAAGAAATAGCAATGATCACGGCTAGAGCTAGAATACCTGTGAAAGATAATAGCACACACCTGGCGAGATAACCAGGTCCTCAGAGGGACGTAACAAGACACATAATATCATGCCATAAACTGAATAAAGTTAGCTCAACAGAAAAGTATATGTGACTACACAAATAAAGGTCCTTAACCATTCTAGGTGAAAATGCAATTTGAAGACAACGTTCCACACAAGGGCTCCCGAAGCTAGAAACACGGCACGTTAGCATTTCAACCAAGGCACTAGTGGCGTCTAGAGAAAAGTAAATGCACGGCCCATTAGCACTCGAGTGAGAGCTAAGGGGCATCAAGAGAAAAATAAATGCACGACCACTAGCCCTTGGGTGAGTCACTAACGGCAGCTAGAGGAAAGTAAATGCACGGCACATTTGTGTTTCAACCGAGGCACTAGTGGCATCTAGAGAAAAGTAAATAAATGCACGACCACTAGCTCTCGATTGAGTCACAAATGGCATCTAGAAAAAAGTAAAGGTGTGAAAGCCCCTGCGCCTAATAACTGTCTTAACCCTTCCCATGCATTACACGTGCTGAATCCACATCACGACATTCCTAATAACTGCTAAGTCACTAAGTCTTCTAGACAACCATAACTATTTAGCAGTTATTGCCTATCGCACGGCATGTGCGCACCGATGGCCAGTCGATACGTACGTCCGAGATCTATATGAGACTCGTGACTCGTGATACACAAGTGTCAGGGCCAATGAATGTGACACAAACAAAGGTAGTCCCTTAACTCTAGGCCAAATGCAACTAAAATATAATAATTTGCAAGTACAATTTATATTTTCTAGAATAAGTAAAAAAATATGCATGATATTGAGCAAGAAATTAAACAGTAAAGGCAAAGTGTCTTGTCTGGTAGGACGCCAGGTGTACTGCAATGATCAAGGGCATGAACTGCGACTTCGGTGCAACAGCTAAACAAGGTGAGCTCTGATGGTGGTACGGACAGTTCCATTGTGTCCATGACGGTCAAATTAGTTAGGGTGGACAGAAGGAAGGACAGAATTGACGAAGGAAGTATGATTAACGGCTTGGTCATGGACATAAGGATAATCGAAGGAAATTTGGTTATATATATATTAGAAAATATTTTATAATACTTGAAAGAGAAGAGAAAAATATGCTAGTAGTTAAAATATTTTTAGATAGATACTTACTTATAAATAAAAATTGATTTAGGCCAAAAAACATGGGGTGTGTAAAAATAGGATTTATAGGTAGAAAACAATATTTTATTATTAAAAAGTTAATTTAGATAATTGTTTGGAAAAATATCTAGAAATTTGTTTTATTATTTGGAAAAGTATATATATTTTATCAGTTCGAAAATATTTTTAGGTAAATATAAATAATCTAGATAATTATTTAGGAGTTAAAATAAAACTGTATTTTGAAATTATAGGCCAAGACAAATTTACTAGTTATATATAACTGTATAGATATTTTTTTTTACAAGAAAATTTTGGAAAGATTTTTATATCTAACGATAACCATGAAAAGACAAAAAACAATTATCAATAATAATAACTAATAATAATCCCAAGTTTTTGTACTGTAAAAATAATACTTTTTATAATAATAATAATAATAAATATTGATAATAATAATAATGATAATAGTAATAATAATATTAACAATAATAATAAATTTTAAATAAATAAATAATACTTATAAAGTATTTTTGTATACATAATTAATAAATGTGTGGTTTATTAAAACAAAAACACACTAATTAATAAAACACACACCTAAAAAGCACCCAGGGGACTCTCTCCTAACACTTGGAGGACACGAAGGGAACTCGGAACAAAAATCGAAATGGGGTGAGCGAGAGAGGAAAGGGGTTTTCCTAAGAAAAATAATTTGGACGGAGCTCGGTCGCGCTGGGCCGAGGTCGTGGAGGCCAAAGCGGATCTGGGGCGTGCTCGGTCGACGGAGAGGGACGGCGAGCAGCGGGAAGAAGGGTTGGCGCCTGGCGGTTCGGAGGACGGCATTGCGGGCGGCGGAAGAGAGAGGGGACGCGCGGCGGTTCGGGAGTCACCGATTCCGGTTGTGCCAGCCCAGGCCACGAGCAGCGCCTGATGGGAGGCGCCTACGCACGCGGCGGAGATGCACCGGCCGCGGGGAAAACGGCGCGGCGGAGAGCAGCTGGAGATCGGAGCTAGGGCACACGGCGGTTCTCGGCCGAGCGGAGAGGGAGGTTGTGCGAGAGAGAGGAACGGCGATCGGGTCTCTGGAGGAAGGTCGGGGTAGGCCACGGCGGGCGGAGGTCGGTCGGACGCGGTAGTGTTGGCTGGAGATTGCCGCCGTGAGCGGCGGAGCGGAGAGGCGCACAGAGAGGGTTTGGTAGCTCGCCGGCAGATCTAACCGGATCTCGACCACGGTGGTGCTGGCGTCTTCACCGGCGCGATGGCTAGAATCTGCGGTCTTGGCTCGTCTACGGCGGAGGTAAGTAATAGGGTTTTCCAATTTTTGAGTTTTTAGTGCTGTGATGGTTTTGGGGAGAAGTTTGGGTGGTTCGGTCCGCTTGGTGGCTGGCTTCCGCGAGAGTTTGTCGGAGTCAACGGAGTCGGGTTATGTCGTGGTGGTTCGGGGCTACGGTGACAGCAGCGTGGTGAGGGAGGAGATGGCAGGGGGTTGGTTCCGTGGTGGTGGTCAGACGAGTGTGGAGAGATGGTGGCTGTGGCCGAGCCACGTGGTGGTCGGGCGGCGCCGTAAGGAGGTGCGACCAGGATCAAGGTTAGGGTTAGGTTTAGGGCTAGGGTTTACTGTTACGTGTCGGGGTTTATCCGACATGAAAATCTGGGGTGGTATAAATTGTGTCCTACATGACACGGGGTCGAGTCGAAGTTATGTCGGGGATGTGTCCGACACCAGGGATTTACAATGTATATGTAAAAAAAAATGGAATAAGATTTGGCCGGGAAGGGACACGGACACGATGCCCGAGATTAGGGTTGGAGAAAAATTTGTGGAAGAATTTGTGAATGATAAAAATTATGGAGGAGTACCTGCCTATTTATAGGATGTGGGAATTCCCAGTTGGATAATGATTAGAATAGTTTAAAACCCCGTCAGATAATTCTCTACTTTATTCAAATCCAAATCCAAATATAAATCACATTTGAATCTAATTAAATTATATCCCTATAGTTTAAAATCAAATTAAATAAATCAAATTTCAAATATTAACTATTTAAATAAATTCATAAATTCAAATCAAGCTTTAAATCTCCACAATAATTTCGAAATACATTTTCCAAAAATATTAATAATAATAATTTCAAAAATTACATTAATATTTTTAAATATCTTTTTGAATAATAAATTATTAATATTAATAAATCTCAAAAATTACATTTTTTTATTTAAAATAAACTAGCAAAATATTTATGAATTATGTGTATGCACTAAGAATATTATTTATTCTAAATAAAAGGCTTTTCATAAATAAAATCATAAATTTAGAAAATTTTGATAGCTAAATTAAATATTACATATATTATTTTGAAACTAAAAATAAGAAAAATGTTTTTCAAAAAATATGTACGCTTGCACATATTCGCATTCGTCGAGCAATTACGAAAAATAAAATTTCGTGCGTGACGTACAATACGACTACGCGACGTACACAAAATTTTAAATCGGTACTAAAATTAAAAAAAAATTAGTAGAAATTTAGGGGTTTTACATCCATATTGTCCAAATCTTGATTATCCAGAATTGATCAACTTAGATCGTATCGAGACTAATTTTTTTTAATATATATTGTGATTGGATTTCAATGCTATTGACTTTCTTTCTTTAAACTTTTGATTTTGATTTTTCTTTGAATAGTACCCCTTTATAGATAATTACTAGTTATCTTTATTTTATTTTTTATAATTACCAGTTTTCATATAGGATGGTAGACTGTCTTACAGCCTTGATGAGTTGTTGTTTCTGTAAATTTTTCCAGTTTAGCACCCCAGATTGTTTGTATGTTTTGATACCCTAAGACCGTTTTGGTTTAGCATGACTAGTATACCGAGATAAGACTTTCAACTGCCACCGTATGCCATGACCCTGTATGTCATTCTTTTAAATTGTATGATTTAGGTAAGTTTGAGACTTTGATTGTTGGGGACGAGACTCTAGAAGAAGTACGACCATTTTAATTTCAAGGACGAAATTTTCTAAGGAGGGTAGACTTGTAACACCCACTTTTCTAAAATGAGGGTAATTTTAAACTTTTGTAAAAGTTTATTATTTAATAATAGGATTTATGATTTATGAGAATTTTTAATTAATTTAATACTAATTAAAATTGGTGAATTATAATTTTGATGTGTTAGCTAGTGAACCCTAGAACTGTTGAGCCTAGAGACTAACCATGACCATGGGGACCTAGCCATGTGATTAGAATGACTATTTACAACTTTTTAGGTAAGAATATTTTGGTCATTTTGTGACTTTTGAATTATTTAGAATTTTAAGTAAGTGGTGAATTTTAAATTATTTTAATAATATTTAAATTGATGCATTATGATTTTGGTCATTTTTCATATTTTGAAATTTTTTATATTTTAATATTGATTTTACGGGATTTGTTTAGTCGAGTTTGAGTTTCGTTTCGTTCTGACTTGTGTTAGTGACCCGGGTAGCTTAGACTGTAGACGGGATCCCAAGATTAGTTAGTTATGGCCCACAAACCCCACTAATTAAGTTAGTGAGTTTAGACTAATCCTACTTGTTAGATTTGTTAAGTTAGAGGCTTAAATTTAACCCTTTTGACCCCAAACTTGAACCTAACTTAAAATTAACCAAGAGGACTAGTTGAGGCCTTATTGGGCTTTCTCCCAAGGCCCAAATAGGATTTAATGGCAGCCACTATAGCTAGGTTATCCTCTATTTCTTTCATTTTATTCCATCTTGCCTCTTTTCCTTCATAAAGTGTTCTTCCCCAAATTAGAGGGCTTTTCTCTTTGATTTGATCTCCAAATCCTTACATTCCTCCACCAAAACTTCCTGTAGAAGTATGGAAAAGAATAAAGAAAGACCTAAGTGGCTCCAACAGAGGGATCCCCATGCGGCTCAGGATCCCCATACGGCCCCGACATCCATGCGGCTCAGGATCCCCATGCAGTCCGTGCGGTTCGAATAATTCTATGCGGCCCAGAGAGGAGCCACGTGGCCTTCAATAGCTCTTCCCTTCGTCTTTTGCTGCATTTAATGCCCTGACGGCTGACAGCTCTGACAAATGACAGAAAGATGCAATAATGACTCTGTCATAATGGCAGACTCCTAGGAAAACGAAGGAAATCTCTGACACAATCCATCAAACCCCAAAAACCTTCATGCGGCCTTGACACGTGGACAGTCGCACGCGGCTCAGACAGAGGCCACCCCATGCGGCTCAGGCTGAGGCTACCCTATGCGGCTCAGACAGAGGCCACCCTATGCGGCTCAGGCAGAGGCTACCCCATGCGGCTCACGAGGACTATCTTCATGCGGCTCACTGAGAAGCCACCCATCATGCGGTCGCCTACACTCATGCGGCTCAGATCATCTCCATGCGGTTCAAATGTTCAGAGGCCACGCCCAAGCAATCTTGACACGTGGCCAGCCTTATGCGGCTCAATGGAGAACAATCCTCATGCGGCTCAGATTTCTTAAATGGCTCGCGGTTAAGACACGTGGCAGAAGATTAGTTTTTTTCCAGCGTCCCTACAGATAGCAGCCTAATAATAGTGGGACACGTGACATCAAATCGATCAAAATTCATCAAAAAATCCCAACAACCAGGTTTAGTGCCATCCTCATAATTACTGGAATCAAATCAGATCATTTGCAATCAAGCAAATTGAACACGTGGCGGGAGATCCGAGCTTGGCATAACAAATCATGAAGATTTATGGCAATCATCATTAATTGTCCACAGAGATTTGATGCAATCACATTAATTGCTTAGATCTATTATATTCAAGATGAACGGCCCAGATTAAATGATCCTTAGCCGCCGACTTTTGAGAAGGGACAATCATTGCAAACCCTAATGATGCCCCCACTCTTATAAATAGCAAGGTGCCATTCCCTTACAGGAGGGTAGAGAGAGCACATCCCCTCGGATCCAGAGAGTCAGAGAGAGAATATAAAAAGATCGAAAGGACAGAGGAGCATATACAGAGAGAACAAGGAGAGCATTTCTTCATCAACGCCAAGCAGTTCTTCTACAGAGCCAAGGCTGCACCCGATCGTCCAAGGAGTAAGGCAGAGCTACCGTCGCTTTCCCGAGCCTCTATCGTCACCCTTCCGAATCTAAAATAAACAATTGTACTTAGATTGCTGTACCTAGGTTTTCGTCCCTAGGATTTTTTTGTACAAGCGAGTTTGTAATGTGAGTCTAAGTTCAGTCCTCCTACATAAATTGTTCTGTACTTTTACAATCAATGGCAAACACGATGGCGACTCTGCTGGGGACAAACTTCTCCACAGCCGAGGAGTTGGTGACGCAATCGAATGCAGCCAAACTTGGCTCCACGCAACAGAAGATGGTCGTCCGCTTCGAACAACAGGCGTTTAAAGAAATGCTCTCCGATGGGAGCGCTGGCCCGGTCCAGAAGCAAACCCGTACAAAGAAGGCTCGCAGGAAGTGGAGGCCAAAATCATTTGCTCCTCCTCAGGCCCTGGACGGAGTATTCTCTGCTACCCAAGACGGCGAAGGTGACTCACATGCGGTCCCACTTCAAGACATAGAGGACTCTGCTGTCCCCAAGTCCGGCAGAGGAAAGCACTACGATGCTGGACTTACAGGGACAAAGAGTAATTCTATGTGCTCCAGAAAGAAGCCGAACACTCATGCGGCCAAGACCGTCAGCCGCATGCATGGTGCTTATGCGGTTGAAACTTCCAGCCACATAAAGAATATCCATGCGGCCAGAACTTCCAGCCGCATGGAGAAAACTCATGCGGCCGAGACTTTCAGCCGCACGAAGAAAGCCTATACGGCCATAACTGCTAGTCGCATGAAGAGTGTTGACTCCAGCCGCATACTGCCTGCTCCACGCAGCTCAGGCTCAGTCTTCGATCGCCTCTCCTATGGTCCTGATCTCTCATGTGCCCAAGAGAATATGTCTGACTCTCTGTAACATCATTTTGACTCTTCCTATTATACGCCTTCAGGCGCTCGAGTGAAGAAGTCAAGGGCAGCGCGAGCTCGGCGAGCTCAGTTGGCTGTCCCAACCTCTGACCATTCGAGCGCTCCATATACTGTTATGCGGGCCTCTGATGGGAAGTTGTACAGAACCACTCGGGTCCAGCCCCCGGCAGCAAATGGACAGAGTGGTTCCCAAAAGTCTCCCAAAACCCAGGGAACAAACATGGTCGTTCCAGACCCGTCTGACTTGCGTGAGGTTATCCTCCACAAACGCAAGGAAAGAGAAGAGGCCCCGGTATGCAAAGAGTCCTCCCACGAACATCACTGTACCCAAATCATCGTCAACTGCTGTTGCAATAATACGACAGCAAAAGAAGACCGACAATCTGTTTTCCAAAGGCTGCAACGACCAAGCTCAGAGGACGAAGCACCTCCCGTCGTCTCTTGCAACTCTACTCAAAAGATCCCCGTCGATGGGAGAGGGAAGAAGATAAACGTCTCCAGCCCGAAGATTTCAACCACTGTGACTAAGAAACTGTCGTCTAAACGGTTGTCCACCACCGGAGTTTTCCAAGGTACCCGTTCGAAGACAAAATCTACTACAGTAGGAGATTCATCATCCACACCACTGGGGGATACTGAAACAGGGGTATCACTCCTCAGAACATCCACGATAATTCGATGTTCCAAGGAGACGAGCCTGAGGAAACGACTCTCCCATCAGATACAGCAGATGCCGACGTCCCCGAGGACGTCCACGACTCTCAAGATGAAGCAAGCTCTGAAGTTGGGGGTACTATTACATCTGAGTCCGAACCAGAGGAGAACATTCCCACATACCCCGATGACTTCTCGATACAGGGGTATCAATCGGAGGGCACGACCGCCACCATTCCTTCCATCTCTTCTCATGTAATGACGGTGTTCATGACGGACAGCAACCAAGGTGGTTCTAGTGATCACCAACGCATCGACACTCTGGAGGCCATACTGCATGCCTTATTCAAGTCTGTAGATGAGATCAAAGTGTCTCTCCCAACTATGCAAGGAGGGACGCCTGGTCAAACAAGCGCGGGTCCCGCGGTCAATGCAGACTCAAATTCAGCGGCACCAAACCCGGGCAACAATCCTCCTGAGATGTTGGCTCCCACCGTTGCGGATGAGGCCAGAGAAGCAAGAAGAGAGGTCTAGGAGCTCCGTGCCATGTTTCAAGCTTGAGAAACCTCTCAAGACCTCAGAATACGACAACCATACCCTGCTGCATGGAAGGACGTCCCCTTTCCACCAAGATATAAGCCGTTCAACATCAATCCCTATGATGGCATCGTCATGGGGCAGATGGTCGGTGGTGACTTCGAAGTAAGTGATGTACCGACTTGCGGAGGTCTTGCCTCTGTATCTTTATAGCCCCCAATCCAAATACCTCATGCAAAAACAGGGATATGATCTGGAGACTACGCCAGGCTTAAACTACGACACTGGTCGACAATTACCTTTGAAGCCGCCAGTCCCGGCTGGCAAACCACGAGATTAATACAGCAAGACCCGATATGGATTAGGGTATGTTACGCCCATAACGACCCCTGAAAGTTCAGATGAGGAATGCGACTAGCATTCACATTCAACCGGGTCAACAACTTCTGATTCGGATACCAGCATCGGAGACGTATTCAGACAAGTCCTGACAGTCAATATGGCATTCGCCGACGCTTACGAAGAAGATGAAGATATTCCTGAAATCCTCGAGTTAGAGCCGTAGGCCCAACAGCTGGATGCACTATAGGAAAAGCGGTTCGAACAGAGAGAACCTCCTACTGAAGATGAGGTTATACAGGTCGACCTCGGCAGCGAATCTTCTCCAAACCAATCTTCGTCAGTAAAAGCCTAACAGACGAAGAGCGAGAATCACTACTGGAACTTGTCAAAGAATATATTGATGTGTTCGCCTGGAGCTATGAAGACATGCCAGGACTAAACCCCGAGGTTGCCCTTCACAAGCTCAACATTCGGCCAGATACAAAGCCGGTCAAACAACAACAGCGACGCTTCCGCCCGGGCATCATGGATGCGATCGAAGCCGAAGTCAACAAACTGATAGCCAGCGACTTCATTCGTGAAGAACAACATCCAGACTAGGTCGCCAACATAGTACCGGTCCTCAACAAGAATGGAAAGATTTGAATCTGCATCGACTTCCGCAATCTGAACGAGGCATGTCCCAAAGATGAATTCCCCCTCCCTATCACAGACATCATGATCGATAACACATGCGGCTTCGAACGCATGTCATTCATGGATGGTTTCTCGGGGTACAACCAAATCAAGATGTCTCCTGACGATGAAAAGCACACATCATTCCGGACACCGATTGGCACATATTGCTACACAGTCATGCCTTTCGGTTTAAAGAATGCTGGCACCACATATCAAAGAGCCATGAGTATCATCTTTAGGGACCACTTGTGCAAGACTGTGGAGTGCTATGTGGATGACATCGCCGTCAAGAGTCGCTATAAGGGAGACCATTTGCAGGATCTGAGAACGGTATTCGACCTGATGCGAGTGCACAACCTAAAGATAAATCCCACAAAATCCTTCTTGGGCGTATCCAGCAGAAAATTCCTGGGTTTTATTATTACTGCCCAGGGAATTCATGTAGATCCAGAGAAGACGAAGGCAATTTTGGAGATGGGTCCCCCGAGAAATCTCCGTGAACTCAGAGGACTTCAAGGGAGGCTAGCTTACATCAGAAGGTTCATTTCTAACCTCTTCGGGAAATGTCGGCCATTCACCCAACTCATGAAGAAAGGCGTCTCGTTCGTATGGGATGAAGAATGCCAACGTGCCGTCGACAGCATCAAAGAATATTTGTCAAACCCTCCAGTCCTTGTAGCCCCGGTTGCTGGGAAACCATTCTTGCTATATGTACGAGCAATGGAGCATTCCCTCGATGCTCTGCTAGCGCAGAACAACGATGCAGGCCATGAGCAAGCTATATATTCCCTCAGTCGAATGATGATTGGGCCAGAGCACAGATATACTGCTGTGGAGAAGGAATGCCTTGCCCTGGTGTTCGCCAGTCAAAAGACGCGGTACTATATCACGGGGCAAACCATACATGTGATATCACGAGTCAACCCCCTCAGGGTCCTTATGACGAAACCAGGGACACTCAGCTTCCGCCTCGCAACATGGGCAATATTGCTGTCTCCTTATCATATGGTCTTCGTCCCGCAAAAGGCAGTTAAAGGTCAAGCTCTGGCAGACTTTTTAGCATCCCACCCAGGCTCAGAGTCATCCAGAATATATGAAAGAATCTCGGATGAGGTCGCCGACTCATATGTGGCCTCCCACGATGATATATGGCGAATGTTCTTCGACGGTGCTTCGAGAACTGGACCCAAGGGCAACATAGTCGTTGGAGTCGGGGTGGTATTGATTTCTCCTTCCGGACTAGTGATCAATCGCGCTTACTTCCTCACGGAACCCTGCTCTAATAATGTGGCCGAGTACAACGCTTTGGTCATTGGCCTCCAACTTGCAAGAGAGCTGGAGGTAGAATATCTTGAAGCATACGGCGATTCGCAGTTAATCGTCAATCAGATCCGGGATTCATACGAAGTCCGCCATGAAGACATGATCCCCTATCACCAAATAGCGATCAACATTATTTCGTCATTTGAGGGATTCTTCATCAAACACGTTCCCAGACTCTAAAATATCGAAACCGATGCCCTAGCAGGCCTTGCCGCTTCCCTAGCAGTACCAAACCATACTTATCAATCGGTTGACGTGATAGGCCACGAACTAGTTTGTCCCAAGAACAACGTTCAATTTGTGGTAAGTTATTCTGCTCAGACGATCGACGAAGCGCCAGACTGGAGACAACCATTCATAGACTTCGTAGTCTACGACATCCTGTCCGAGAACCCAAAGGAAGCCACTTCCATCAGAAGGCGTTCTCTTAGATTCTTCTACGATACAGAGACAAAAATACTGTATCGACGATCCTACGATGGGTTATTGCTACGGTGTCTGTCAAACGTAGAGGCCAAAGAAGCCGTACGCGAAGCTCATGATGGTGCCTACGGGGCCCATCAGCCTGGTCCTAAATTGCAAGACCGTCTTCGTCGAATGGGCTACTACTGGCCCACGATGGTAGCAGATGCGATAGACTATGCAAGAAAATGCAAAGCCTGCCAAGTCCATACGGACTTCATCAACCAGCCATCCGAGTTTCTACATCCGACAGTGGCATCCTGGCCATTTGAAGCATGGGAAATAGACATCATCGGTCCGATTACTCCATCTTTCTCCCGAGGATATCGCTTCATACTCGCAATCACGGATTACTTCTCCAAATAGGCGGAAGCTGTTCCGCTTGCAGAAGTAAAGACTTTAAACGTGATCAGCTTCCTCAAGCATCATGTTATCTATCGCTTTGGACTGCCCCGAAGGATTATCCACGATAATTGTCCGCAGTTTACAAGCCATGCCTTCTATCGGTTCTGCGACAAGCATCACATCCAGACTTTTGCCTCCATACCATACAATCCGGCAGCGAATGGGTTGGCAGAAGCATTCAATAAAACAATCATCAAACTTTTTAAGAAGTTTGTGTCTTCCAACAAATGCGACTGGAACGAGAAGCTTGGTGAATGCTTATGGGCATACCGTACTACAGTCCGAACAGCCACTGGAAACACGCCATTTTCCCTGGTGTACGGGAGTGAGGCAGTCCTCCCATTGGAGACTCAAATACCCTTGCTCCGCGTCGCCCTTACTTACCAATTGACAACGGACGATAACTACCGTCGCCGGCTATAAGAGTTGGAGGCCTTAGATGAAAAGTGCCTCTTGGCTCAGCAACGAATCGAGCTATACCAAGCACGCATCTCCGGATCCTTCAACAAGAAGGTTAAAATCAGAACATTCTAAGTGTACGATCTCGTTCTGGCAGTCCGGAGGCCGATGGTCATGATTCACAAAATCGGCGATAAATTCCAGCCAAAATGGGAAGGTCCGTTTATCATTGAGGCCGTATTCTCCAACGGTGCTTACTGCCTCGCAAAACAAAACGGAGACTTGCTTATGTTGCCCGTCAACGGCAAGTTCCTGAAGAAATATTATGTCTAAACGACATTTTCTAGATCATCGAGTCATGTACCCGCTGGTACCGCTGAACTCACATTCACAAAATTCCAGTTACCGAGTCATGTACCTGCTGGTACCGCTGAACTCATATTCACAAAATTCTAGATCATCGAGTCTTGTACCTGCATGTACCGCTGAACTCATATTCACAAAATTCCAGATCATCGAGTCATGTACCTGCTGGTACCGCTGAACTCATATTCATAAAATTCCAGATCATCGAGTCATGTACCCGCTGGTACTGCTGAACTCATATTCACAATATTCCAGATTATCGAGTTATGTACCTTCCGGTACCACTGAACTCACATTCTTCCTCCACAAAAAACCCTAGATTATTTAGTTATATACCTTTTGGTACCTCTAAACTTCCACTTTGAATCCAAATTTCATGGATTATCGAGTTATGTACCCGCTGGTACCCCTGAACTTACATCCCGGTCACTCTTTTGAGGAGAAAGTCATGTATAACCGTACCTCTGAACTTTATTCCTGAAAGAGCTCCTTCCTCATGATCTACTACCCGTACTCCCAGTGCACAAAAAGGGTAACAGATCCACAAATTTCTAAAACGACCATGTCGATGTTACCTCTGAGTCGTCTCAATTCCGCCAAAAACAAATCACCCCTCTACATAGAACTTCCATGTCCTTATTACCTCTGAGTCATTCTATGTACCCCCCTTCATTGAGCCCACTCCTGCCATGTCCTCATTACCTCTGAGTGGGAAGGCTCCGTCGAAGAAACCTTCATGCTTACCATGTCCTCATTACCTCTGAGTAAGTATGTTGATTCCCTTTTGACTTATTATCCGTACCCACAACCGGAGTACGCCAAGGATAGTAGGTCCATAAATATCCTCCATTGAGTTCACTCCTGCCATGTCCTCATTACCTCTGAGTGGGAAGGCTCCGTCGAAGAAACCTTTATGCTTGCCATGTCCTCATTACCTCTGAGTAAGTATGTTGATTCCCTTTCAACTTATTATCCGTAACCACAACCGGAGTACGCCAAGGATAGTAGGTCCACAAATATCCTTCGTTGAGTTCACCCCTGCCATGTCCTCAATACCTCTGAGTAGGAAGATTCCACGGTAAAAAAACCCTCATGCTTGCCATGTCCTCATTACCTCTGAGTAAGTATGTTGGTTCCCTTTCATCCTATTATTCGTATCCTAAGCCATGGTACACTAAAGATAATATGCCCACAAATGTCCTTTGCTAAGTTTCTTAGTATAGGCCTATCATTTCTCATCATGCCCCGGGAGCCCAGCTGCTCCATGGCATTCTTTCTTCCGCTAACAGGAACATCCATGACCACCTTACCGTGGAACTGTTCTAGGTATCCCCAATCAAACTTGTTATCCGTACCTAAAACCAAGGTATGCCAAGGGTAACAGGTCCACAAACAAGTCCCCCGAGCGGGGGAAAACATCATCATAACACCACAGGCACAACAAGCAGTACAAGTAAAGGGTAAAATAAAAACATATTCCTTTATTTGGAAGAAGAAAATACTACATGTTCTAAGGACAATGTCCCATATAAAGAAAGGAAAAGAACGAACATAACAAAAGAAGAAAAGGCCAACTATGGTTCGACATTACATAGTTCCAGGAGGCGGTTCTTCACAAAGGCGGTCTCCCGTTCAAGCTGCTGCCTAGCTCGACACTCGGCCTCATTGGACAACCGCTCCGCACTATCCAAGTCCATGTGCGCCCGCCAGCCCTCCTCAAACGTCTTCAGAGCACATTCCAGATCAGCGGAAGCTCTGAAAACCCTTTCGGCATCCTGAACAATCAGCTCCTTGTCCGTACGAGAAGCTTCAAGCTCAGACTCCAAGAAGGCCAGCTTCTTCTGAAGCTCGAGAATTGCTCTCTGGTAGTGATTATCCCCTGGGAGGCGGCCGCCTCCCGGGCCCTACAAGCCTCACTCCGGTGGCTCAGTTGGTCGTACAAAAGAGACAGGTCGCCAAGGTCCTTTGCTATAGCCGTCGTAGATGTATCTCGCGCAAGCCTTATCTTCTCCAAGGTGGTGGTGAGGAACTCCCTCTCCTGATCAATTGCTACAGACAAATCAGCTTATCGTAGCACTTAAAACTGGGTCATCAGCTGATCAGCCTCCAGCAGCTTGGGATCCAGAAGCGCGACTATCCCTTCCCCGCCCGGAAGGATTTTGAGAATGTCAATCTGGCCCTGGGCGCATTGTCGGGCCAAGGTAAAAGGAGTCCCCTGCTCTACAGCAGCGTCTACTTCCCTCTTCAAATGGCGATAGAAGCTATCAACCACGTCCTGCGATACCTCATCCAGAACTTCTGTAGAGGACGGTGTCAGAGGAAGTGTGACCGACAGTGTCGAGGAAGACGCAACAGAACTTGCCGCCCCTGTCACAAGGGAAATAAATTATGAGCGAAAGGACGCCTGAACAGCGGCCAATTCCTCCTCCGCGGCCCGAATGATTTGGATACTCGGTAAAGCTGAGAGGTCAACCCCCAAAGTCATAAGAGCAGAGGAAGATACAGGGGCTATTGCCATTTGGTCGGGCTGTGCCGCCATATGAACTCCTGAACTCGATTCGGCGGGAGGCCTCTCAAGACAAGCCGAAATAGTAGGAGGCATGCCCACTCCACTAGATCCCTTCTGGCATAGCCTACCATAACAATATCCGTCATCGGCACTGAAAGGACAGGACCTGTATGCCCAGAACAACCATCAATTAGTCTAACCCGAAAGATGTGATGATAGAGCAAATTGGCCTCCTCATTAGTTAAAATATTGCTTATCTTATCAGGGGATGGTCGTGAAGGCTGAGGCTTGTTCACAACCACCATAGCCCCCTCACCTATGACTCCCGGGCCAAATTCAGCTGGCTCTTCTGCTCCAACCGTCCCGGAGAGGGATACGGCTCGATCAGTGTCACCTTGATAAAATTCAGCAGTTTCGGGGACAGGTTCATCAAAGTTCCCGTCATCTCGAGTCACGACCTCGGCAACCTGAGATTCCCCTTCTTTTGACACCTACGAGAGGGAAGGAAAATGATTAGGATCAAAGCTAAAAGAAAGGAAGAACTAAATAGAGATGGTAGTGACTTGTTTTACCTCCGACGCAGGGTCAACTTCCTCGCCGCTTTCTCTTATAGTTAGCTTGCGATGTCTGGTCGCAGCCAGTTTCCGGGAATGATGAATACCGCCAACAGGAGAAATTTGCCTGCTTTGCTTTCGTACAGGACCAGGTGCAACGGGTGGCTGATCCGCCACCACCTCATCTGGCAAAACGGGCGGCTGATCCACCCCAACATCTTCCACCGGAAGGAAAGAGTTATCTGCGTCATGCTCGTCGCCCTCATCATCCGCAGTAGTAGAGTCCGAATTTGGCACTTCGACTCTATTCTTTCTCTTTCTCATCTTGGCCCCCTGGGACCTCTCATCCAGTCCAGTACCAACAATAAAACTGGCACCCGGGTCAAACCCGACAGAGAGTTTGTTCGCCATAACATGGTACAAAGTTGCCATATACAAAATCTCTATCGACGCCTTAATAGCAGGGACCGAGAAAATGGTACGGGTATGGAATGTGTCATAGTAGTGCCAGGCCCTGATTCTATCAAGAAGGCTACCTTCAAAACCAAGACAAGAGCTGGGACTGTCCAGAAAAAGCTGTCTGTATCCAAACTGTCGGGCAAACCTGCTGGGCAGATAAGGCTCCATGAAGACAACATTGCGGTTGCGATACACCAGATGAGGGGGGCGGATGTTACGCAGCCACAGAAGCATCTGGCCGTCCAGAAGCTGAGGGGGCCCAATACCATCGAGATGTATGGCCGCTATTTTCTCAGCAGTAAAACGAGGGACAGATACGAAAAGTTATACATATCTGCTCTCGCCAGCACCATCCGGCAGGCGTACATGGTCTCATACTCCCAAGTCTCATTGCGATAACGGAAGATAAAAGCGTCGTCGTCAGTTACGCCATCTTCAGAGCCCGGTCTCATCAAAGACGGATAGTGCATCAGCAGCCACCCCATCAGATAATGATAGGGCAGCTCAGTCCGTTCATTCTTTTGTCACATCGCGGGCAATGACCTTGGACATAAAAGTGTGGATGCCACGGTGTATACTACACACCATGGCCGAGAGGAGAGCGAGTTTGACTCCCAAAACTAGCTTCACAGCCGGAAGGATAAAATTACGAATGATCCTCTCAATAGAACTAGCTTCTCCCGAGACTACGCAATTCCGTAGCCATATCATCAAGAATCCTGCCAGGAGCGCCTTCTCTGACATTCCTTGGGTATTCTGATAAAAATAACTAAAAGAGTCAGTTTGACTCCCAAATCTGTCACTAGTGGTGGCCACCCTCTTGGCCGACGACACCAAGACTTGAACCGCCTCCCGGGATTGAGGACGTCGGGAAGTAACTCGACCTAAGGCACCCATCGAGAAGAGATAGCACACCCAGTCCTTGGTGCGGGGAGCATTCCCTTCCGAGCTGCTGTCCTTCTTGGCTATCTGCTGACATGAGCTATAGTGGCACAATATCTCTTGGTAAATAGCCACGAAGCCTGGATACCGTTCCTTCAACTCCTCGAACTCCTCATTCGTAGGAGTGTATGCCTACAGGTATATAGAAGGTTCCCGTACGGTGGTTCACTGAGAAGCTACCCATCATGCGGTTGTCTACGCTCATGCGGCTCAGATCATCTCTATGCGGTTCAAATGTTCAGAGGCCACGCCCAAGCAACCTTGACACGTGGCCAGCCTTATGCGACTCAGTGGAGAACAATCCTCATGCGGCTCAGATTTCCTAAATGGCTCACGGTTAAGACACGTGGCAGAAGATTAGTTTTTTTCCAGCGTCCCTACAGCTAACAGCCTAATAATAGTGGGACATGTGGCATCAAATCGATCAAAATTCATCAAAAAATCCCAACAACCAGGTTTAGTGCTATCCTCATAATTACTGGGATCAAATCAGATCATTTATAATCAAGCAAATTGAACACGTGGCAGGAGATCCGAGCTTGGCATAACAAATCATGAGGATTTATGGCAATCATTATTAATTACCCACAGAGATTTGATGCAATCACATTAATTGCTCAGATCTATTATATTCAAGATGAACGGCCCAGATTCATTGATCCTTAGCCGCCGATTTTTTAGAATGGGCAATCATTGCAAACCCTAATGATGCCCCCCACTCTTATAAATAGCAAGATGCCATTTCCTTACAGGAGAGCAGAGAGAGCACATCCCCTTGGATCCATAGAGTCAAAGAGAGAATATAAAAAGATCGAAAGGACAGAGGATCATATACAGAGAGAACAAGGAGGGCATTTCTTCATCAACGCCAAGCAGTTCTTATACAGAGCCAAGGCTGCACCTGATCGTCCAATAAGTAAGGCAGAGCTGCCGTCGCTTTTTCGAGCCTCTATCGTCACCCCCAGAATCTAAAATAAACAATTGTACTTAGATTGGTGTACCTAGATTTTCATCCCTAGGCTTTCTTTGTACAAGCGAGTTTGTATTGTGAGTCTAAGTTCAGTCTTCCTACATAAATTGTTCTGTACTTTTACAATCAATGGCAAACACTTCCATCCATCCTTCTCATACTACAAAGGGAGTGTACTAGCAAAGATTTGGAGCAAAGTACAAGGAAGAGTATCCTTTTTGGAAGATCTTCGTGTCGGAGCCGTGTCCTTGGGAGTATCATTGGGATTCCACTCCCAATAGGTGAAACCAACCCTCTAAATTAATTTCCTATGCATATTTGTTAGTTTTGAATCGATAGGATCCACACCCATGCATGTACCCCATTTAGATTCAAATTTGAGGCCATTTGGAGCTCTCTTGAGGATTTTAGATATGTGTCTTGTGTCCTACTTGATAGATCCCAAATTAGGACACCCCATGTATATGTATGTATGATAATAGTTTAAATAGATAATTAAATTCAGTTTTAGAATGGTTAAAGGGTGGATTGATCTTAGTTAGGATAGTTAGAATGAGTTTTATTTGGATACCTATGTTGGTATCCAAGTATCTTGGCCTACATGTGTTTCTTTTGTCCAAAACAACTCAAATTCGTCATAATATTCATCCACGTTTTTATTAACCAAAGCAACTTAGAAATGTCATAACTTTTAGCTTAGAACTCTGTTAATCTTCTATTTTTTTAAAAGAACTGTATCGAAGTTAGCTTTCCAAATATATATTTTAATAAGCCAAAATTGTTCTGGAACTCTTTGTAAAATTAGTAGAGTGTCAGCTGTCCGAAAGACAAACGCATTTCGGTATTTTCGCGATTCCGGGAGCTTTCAGACACGAAAATGTGATACGTTTGAAGTTTCGGAAAGCTAACACGAAGGTCTACGACATACTTTAATCCTAGAATTTAGTAAAGACCCAATTGGTACAATAATGGTTTTAAGTAGAAGAGTAACTATACGACATAGGCATTTTGTGCAACCTATGAGCCTATGTAGTATGGATAATAAATGAATGTAGAGTATGTAATGCATAATATGTTAGATGAATGATATATATATATATATATATATATATATATATATATATATATATATATATATATATATATTTTAGATGAATGATATATATATATATATATATATATATATTTATATATATATATATATATATATATATATATATATATATATATTTAATATGTGTCTTCTTTACATTAATGTGTATATATGGTTGAATACAAGCATGTAGGAATACAATCAATATAATGTATGTAAGCAATGCATGAATGAAAGAATGATAAACAATGTATATATGAAAGTATATAATGAATGGTAGATATGAATGCATAGTATACATGTAATGATAGATATGAATGCATAATATATACATAATGTAATGCAATATTTAATGATAGCATGTATGGTAAAGTAGAATATATGATGTAAGCATGTATATGTCCACTGTTTTTCCTTTTTCTTACATTTTTTCTTCCCTTCCCTTTCGATTCTAGTTTTCCCCCTTTTTTTCTCTTCTATTTTTACATGTTGTATACAATGTATATAATGTATATAATGTATAGATGCATGTCAGTAAGTAATATGCATGAATGACATATATGTAATAAAAATAAGTATATGTATGCAACTTAATAATATGTGAATGGATATAATGCATGAACTGAAGTATGCATGTATATGAGATATGAATAAATGATATATATATATATATATATATATATATATATATATATATATATATATATATATATATATATATATATATATATACATATATGTGTGTTAAGGCAATGTAATGTATGTATTCACATATATTTTGAGTTAATTATATGAGTTTGTATGCATATATTATATGAATGCAAGTATGCATGAATGAATGTAATATAATATAGAGTATGCATATATAATATGTATGTAGGCATGTAACCAATGTATGTATGTATATATGATATGTATGTATGCATCTATGTATGTATGTATAGGTGCATGAATGAATGCAAGTATGCATATAAGATATGTATGCAGGCATATCTGCAATGTATGTATGTATACATCATATGTACGTATTCATGTATACAATATAAATATGTACATATGCATTTCTATAAACTGAGTTAACATATAACCTTTTGCACACATGCATTCATACACCCTTTGACACCATATCCCATGTCACATACACATACCTATCACTAAATATGAGAACATTAACACATATCCTTTAACACACACACACACACTCACTTACTCTTTTACCTCTCCTTCTCTCTCTCTCCATATATATTAATGTATGTGCCTAAATATTTATATATATATATATATATATATATATATATATATATGTATATGAATATATGAATGTGAATAATATATATACATTATATGACTAAGTTTGTGTGCATTGTTAGCTTATGGTTTAGTTTTGTGCTTGGTTTAGCAAGTGACTTAGGCTATGAGTTAGTAGCTATCTTAGATACTTGATTTGCATAAACTTACTTTGTTTAGACCTAGAATTGACTAACCTAGACTAGTTGACCATTGTTGACCCAATCCTAGCTACTTTAGCCAGAGTTGACTTTGATCTAGATTGACTCAGACTCATGTAGATTGTATTATAATTTCAATTACCATATAAATTGAACTCATTATAACCTGTGTTGTTCTGACTAGGACTCTGTGACTCCAGTTGGCCATCTTTTTATATCAGCTGTTCAGGGTATCAGGCGAGTACATTCTCTGATCATTTCATGACTTGCTTAGGATTATATTCTTGCTCAAGATTACTTTACTTGATGCTGTCACGTTGGTAACATAGATTGGTACTATATGGATCACTTCATGAGATGTTATCACTATCGGGAGCATCGGATACTCATCTCTTGTGTGTTTTACTTACATCATGTATCTCATGCTTCTACTATCATGAAGCTGCTTGTGACTCATGTACTCTCATGAATCACAGAGCCTTCACGAATCTATTCATGAATCACTCATTATGAGTCAGTAGCGTAGTCATAAATCTTAACGTAACTTGAATGGATCCTTGTGTATTGATTGGAGAAATGGGGGAGTAGAACTAAACATGTGAATGATTCCAAAGTAGTGTAGTCATGAATCAACTCTTTAGTATAGCCATGAATCACCTCCAGCTGTTCACATGTTTATCTTGTACTCTGATTCACTAGTCACTGATAGTTCTCTATTTATAGTAGCTATTTACTTATAGTTCTCGCCTTTATACCATATTGTTCTTTCAGTTTCATGTATCTTACTTTCTAGCATGTTTATATTTCCTAACCTGTTATGATTTGCGTGAGATATTTTGTGCTCGCTCTGTCCTGACTGGACCTATTAAATTTTTTACAGATAGCTTGGAGGTTACCTGCTAGCCTAGAGGAGACATAGTAGAGGTTGGAGTAGATGGCTAGAGTTTTTGTTATTTTATTTTCAATTGTATTGAGTTATATTTATTTTATGCTTGTTTGAGTTGGTGTTGAAAACACCGAGATTTATTTCTCTCTGTTGTACTTCTCTTGTGGATTCATAGTTATCTTATCGTGCTACTTGTAGTTTTGGTGATTGAGTTGTATCCTGCTGTGATTGTCCTCCGTACGGAGAGTATATCATATTGTATTTAAATTTAATTGTGACCTAAAATAGCGTTCTACCGCCGACACTATGGCATAGGCTGGACGTACCCACTTCTCGTGCCCTACACTGGGTGTGGGTCGTGACATCTGAATTCTAGAACCTGGCTCTGATACCACTTTGTTGGAAAAGAAGCACGGAAACCTTTCCCCAAACTAGAGTACCTACAAGAGAACCGAGCAATATAACGCACGAACCAAATACCAAAACACAATCTACGCAGATACAGAGAATTTTTGACGTAGAAAACCCTTGCGAAAAAAATCACGGGACGATTGGAGTCTAACCCTTGAGAAGCCTTCACTAATGAAATAAAGGAGTACACCCTCTACAAACTTCTCCCGATCTAACTCGGTTCCCCACAACACTTGGAAGCAAGAAATATTGATTACAATGCTACGAAGAACAAAGACAACGAATAGAGATTTCCCGAACACGATCCTCCTTCGAAAAAGACTTTCAATCCTCCTTCTTCTCTTCCAAAGTTGTAATGGCACTCTTGCCTCCTCCTTCTTTCTTTTTCCTTCTATTGTGTGTGATTAGGGATATAAAAAAATCATATGTAAACCTCCTAATCCTGCAACGAAATTTGGACCGCAGGATACGATCCAATGGTATAAAAAATACCCTAAAGTTAGCCTCAGCCCGATAACACAGAGTTCGGCCAGTACTCTGTGTGGGCATTCCAGAAAGGTTCTGGACACCAAGGGACCGAACTCGGCCTGAGTTTGGCCTCCCCTGTTCCAGAAGGTTGTATGGTGGCTCCCGAGCTTCTTCTCTATCTTTGATTGACCTCGTCACCTTCTCGAGCTTCTCTGACACACAGACGGCGCTCGTCGCACTCCGAGGTGTTCTCCACATAGGTTGGGAACCCCACCCACTTCAACAGTTTGCTCGTCATAGTTGAAATTTTTTGTGATGCCATATTTTAGTCGTAACTTAATCTTTCAGCTACGAAGGCATATGCAACGAAAGTACGTCGCCACTGTACTTGTCACAGAAGATATGTTGTGACGAGTTTCACAACTTTTGTGACAACTTTACAAGTCATAGAAACCTAATTTTCTTATATATATATATATATTTATATATTTTATTTTATATATTTATTTTATTTTTTAAAAAACCTTTATTGCCTGATAACCAGGAAAGTTAATTAAAGGATTACACGCTCAGCCTATACCAAACAAGAAGGGCAACGACAATAGTTCGAGAAAAAAGAAACAATCATACTCTATGTTCACCCTATAGCAAATTTGGGGAGGGCTTTGGTTCAAATGGAGGAGAAAGACCGAAGGTTCATGAGTTGTTGTACAGTGACTCTGTGTTGATTTTTAGTCCTCCTGGGCTTGACCACCTTCCAGGAACTTGTATCACCAGTCCTCGAGGCTACAACTGACTGTGGAGAATTAGCTATGGCCCTATCTCATCGTACCTTTTCCAGCACTACCCTAGTCACCTTGTCCTTGGGCTTTCGGGAGCACTACCCATCTTCGGACATGGCACCTGGCCCAGAACCAGTTCCTAGCTTCACCCCCAATCAGTTGGACTTGAGGCCCGACCCACTGCTTGCCACATCGGCATGAGATGAGACAATCTCCCCAGCGACACGGTTAGAGGTGCCCTATCCGTACCTGTCCGCCAAAAATTCATCCTGCAACGACAAAGAAGCCTCATCAACTATCTCTAAATCCTTGGCCTCAGGGGTCTGCCCCTCCACCGCTTGGCCACTAGGACTAGGGACACCACACAATTCCAGAGACTGCTCATCGGTCCCGACTTTGTGGATCAGATCTGACTTAGACTCTTTTATACCAGTCTCCACACCCCCGAGTGTCTCCTCAGCAATTTCTACCTCATCCGCCCAACTCAATCTAGCCAAAGAACCCGCCAAGCATGCGGAGTCCCTACGGGGCCGTTATGATACCAAACGGGCTAGTAGGGTCGCCAACAACACCATCCGATATTGTTGAATCAGAAACATTAGCCCCACCCCGATGGGGAGAGAAGGCAGGCTCTCCAACCGCTGAAGGATGAGGAGAGGAAGGAGACGGAGCAACCTAGGGAGACAAGGAATGGGAGGGAATGGAGGAATGGGGGGTGCCTTCTCCCCTGTCTGCTGCAGCCAATCCGTCTGCAGCACCAGCAGCCTGAAAACCCTCATCTGCTGAGGACTCTGGCTCCTCCCCTGCCTTTGCAACGACAGCAACAATCGGCACCTTAGGCACAAGGGATGACGAAATAGACGTAAATCCCGCCACCCATCGGATGCGTCTCAATACTGTTAGGAATCATGGAATCCAGCTGATCCTACTCTGCATCGGACGAGACCTTCCCGTGACACACCTGGGAAGAAATATTAGCAATGTCCTCCACTAAGATGAACCCCGAATTCCTGGAAGGAGAAGAGTTCCCCGAGTCCCCCAGAGGACTAGACGAAGGGACGAGGTTGGGATTGGAGCGGCTTTACAAGCTGGTGAGGAATGCCCAAGGTGACGACAAAGAGCACAGAAATTTGGAGGGTCTTTGAATTCCCACGCTTGCCAGTAACTCCGGTTACCTTGGAGAAGCACTTGGATTCGAGCGGGAAGAGGATGACTGAGATCCACTTCCATGAAAATACGACCGACACTAGGTCGGTGAACTCAGCAGTCGCCTTGTCGATTTTGAGTGGGTTGCTGAAGTGCTTAGCCAGTTGGAAGAGCACAGACTCAACAGTTGATGTCGGAGAGATGGGAAAATTCACCCAAACGGGTGTGACGGTCGATTCAACCGACGGGTCCGAAATACCTAAAAAACCCGCATGCGTGTTCGCCACAAACTAAATGGACCTCGACTGCAAGCGAAGAAAATCTGCCTCCATCTACGGCTAATACTGATGTGTTTCTGGTCAATGACACCAACGCGAACGACGACCACGAAGCCAAAGCAGCGTGAGCGCTCACCATGTCGACGAGAGGCCATTTGATCGGGAATTTTCCAATAAGCGACTCGAAGTGGGCAGAGTAGCAGACGCTCCTCTTCCTCCGAAAAGCGATGACAAGCTCTCCTTGGAAGAATTTCGGAAGCGTGTCAGAAAGGGCAGTACGGACTGGCGGAGAACACCCAAAAGCATAAGCAAACGAAAGTGTTGGGACAGCTTGAGCGACAGCGCGAAGGAGCCAATAAGGGTGGCCTCCAGTGTGCTGGTCGGAGCGCAGACTGACCCAGCCATATGCGTCGTTGAAGACTATAGCGGGGGCTGAAGAGGAATCTAGGAGAAGAGGGCGATTGGCCAGAGAAAGTCGAACCGGCCACTGATGCCGCAAACGAACTCTGAGGGGGCCGGGAAGCACCGGAAGCAGTGGGGCGACTCAACGACTACCCCATCGAGTCAGAAAGGGAGGCTCCTCGCCAGATGAAGCGGACACGACACCACAGATGGAGGAGAACGACGGAAGAGGGGGCGCGACGTGAAGGGAAAGAGAAAGAGAGGATCAAACGACGTCCACTCGCGATTGAATGGGACGGCAGGGGGTGGGAAGCACAAGAGCTTCCCCCGCGGGGATGGAGGCAG
>JANAVB010006394.1:1038909-1081409 GCA_029216955.1 Iris pallida
CCCCCAGGTCGGTCCCCCAGTTTCCGGGCTGGCACCCCCTGCTTACCCTGTCGTTCTTCGTCGCACTCCCAGGCGACGGGCGCCGCCCGGCCGCACTTTTTTCCCTCCATGCACGGTGGGCAGAGACACCATCGTGCCACGCGTCGCCGGCCTGGAGCCCCATTCCCATCTAACCGCCCGTCACTTGTACCTTTCTCGCCCGTCTCAGCGGGTGCAATCGTCGCTCCGGGCTGACGTAGACTTCTGCTCCGCTGGCCCTCGTTGGCCTATCCCTGGCCTCACCCCGAAACTTCGGTGGCACGCCGGGATGGCCACCGGCAGCATGTCGGTCCGGGCGTTGCACCCCCGCTATGGTGGCCGCCATCTACCGGCAACGTGGAGTCGGGCTCTGCTGCTCCGAGGCCAGGCGCCCTCACCTCTTTTGCTGGGGCATGCGCCCCGAGTTTCCTCAAGCCATGCGCCCGCTCCACAAGGCCATGCGCTCACTCGGACAGGGAAAGGCCCCCCCGGCCCGCGGGCTACGCGATCGTTTCCCGGGGCCATGCGCCCACTACTTCGGGGCATGCGCCCGCTATCCTTTGGGGACATGCGCCCTCTCCCGGTTCTCCGGGAGCTGCGTCCGGGTCCCCTCGGGGCGTAGCGCCGATCCTCCAACAGCTGGACCAGGGGACCTCCTCCCCTACATTGCTTGGGCATGTGGCAGTTGGCAAGATGCCTCTTGCGTATGCCTCATGCGCCTTCCCAATGTTGTCTCCGGGGCTCCTGGCACCCACGGGACCGTTGTGCCCAGCCCCTGGGCGCTCCCACGCTCTGGCGGCTGGTGCTCGACTAGCCCCCGCGTGTCTACGGTTGGTACCTATGCTATCTTCTGTGCAGCGCCTCCGCCCTGATCGCGGTAGACATATGCCCAACCAGAGCGGGACATCGAACTCCCGGACGTGGAGTTCCCGACCCCCTCAGAAGATCAAGACATCAGAATCCCCTTCTCCTCGCCGAAATTCCTCGCTGTCAGCCGTTTTGCGAAGACTTTTGTGCTTAAATTGGTGCCGTTGCCTGAAAACGGTGATGGTCAAAGAAGTTATTGCCGGATGGGGACTCTCAGTGGCTTACCAAGTCGCTCCGCTAGACCCAAACACCTATACTCCACCTCTCCCCTTCAGACATCTCCAGGGTATGGGCCAAGGCTCTTTCAGAATTACGACCCAGACGTTAAAATATTCAAATGGTCTCCGGACTTCAACACTAAAGTTGATTCAACGATCTTGGCGACATGGATCACCCTACCCAATCTCCCTGGTGTGCTTGCACCTGTTGCTCTGAAGCGTATCGCAAGCTCTTTCGGGATGCTGGTGGCGATCGCCGAAGAAGCAAGAAACCTTTCCAAAGGCAACTACGCGAAGATACGTAGAACTTGACCTCTCCACCGAACCCCCAGTCCAGATACAACTCGAGCTTGGTGGTCGAACGCACTACCAATCACTCATGTACGACTACAACATCTTATACTGCAAACACTGTAAATGAGGGGGCATGCCATTAAGCACGTTTCAGAGAACATCCAGATCTGAAGAAGGCCCGCCCATAAACCACAAACTCAGCAGGCGGCTGCTACCGCGCACACACCACCATCCCTACACCTACCAACATCTGCAATTCCATATCCCCTAGTCCGAGAGGACAACGGACATTGCCATAATCCCCTACAACCCATCAAAGATAACCCTCCAAAACGCATTCACCATCCCCTCCTCTTGCCCTTCAGAGAGCAACCGGAGAGAGACCTCTCCCCCGTCACCCAGACGCTACAGCAGACGGACAGAAGGAAGATGATATCCCGACGACGGATGAGGAGGAAGTCCAGCCTCCCACCCCAGAGCCACCCAAGTAGACAATGTCTCCTCCAACTCCGACACTGCAATAGTGGCCTACAGACCTAGCTTCGACTTCGCTGCGACAGATAGGTTTACTAAGCCAAGAATGCGGGGTTCCTGGACTCTAGTAACCCGTTTAGCGAGATGGCGGAAGTAGATCAAGAAGTCCAACCCTCTCCGCTTGAGGATATGGTAGTGGTCCTCTAGACTCAGCGCGGGACCTGCTAATACCAACCAGAGCTCCCACAATAACCACCATAACAACAACAAGAACAACATCAAGAAGAAGAAAAAATGAGAGAGAGAGCATCGTCGGCCATGACCACGAGGTCTACCGCGAAACTCACAAACCACCCTCCCGTCCAATCCTTAAATGCCTAACATCCTCTCTTGGAACGTCCGGGGGTTGGCCAATAAACCGACGCTGAACAGAATCATCAGCCTCAAGAAGCTTCATAAGATCGACATTTTAGTGATCGTCGAACCCAAAATTCCTCAAAAAAGAATCAAAGTCATACAACTTCAGCTTGGATTTTAGGCAACAGTGCCGGTTGTAACAACATCTGGATGCTATTCGCTGTTGATATCAGGCTCGGCATTCTGCAGGACTCTAAACAGGCTCTTTCCTGCTGGGTGGAACATCCGCTGCTCCCAACCCGCTTCCTCCTCTCGCTGTTCACGGCAGCTGTGATCTCCCAGAGCGTAGGAACTCTGGACCACGTTGCTGGAGATCCCCCTCTAACAACCTGTCATGGCTGTGCATTGGTGACTTTAACACCATCTCCTGCAGCGAAGAGAAGTCTGGGGGTCGCCACCCCTCAACAGGCCATGAACGACTTCAAAAACTTTATATTCAACTCCCACTTAAACACACTTCCTTTCTTCGGAAGAGCTTTCACATGGTAAAACGCAGGAAGGCTCTCATAGACAATACTCCAAACTTGATCGCGCACTTATCAACGACTGCTGGCACAACATGGACCTCACACCAAACTATCACACCTCAAATCGACCAAATTGGATCACTCTCCCTATTGGTCGAGCTCAGCAGCAGATCTAATCACATCGAAAAAGCTTTTCGATTCCTGGACTTTTGGACCCACCATCCTCAATTCAGAAATACCGTCGCATCCGCATGGTTTTCTCAGGATGACCTAGAACCCCTCTCCAGGGTGGTGGCCAGACTCAAAGCCACCAGGAAGGCCCTTTCCAAGTCCACTTTCGGTAATATTTTCCAAGAAATCAGAACGGCGGAGGATGATGTCAACCGCGCCGAGATCCAATTTGCCACGGACTGATCCCTGCAGGCCCGATCCGCCCTCTACTTCGTCAGAGCGATTCTTAAGTCCCGTCTGAAGGTGGAGACGGCTTTCTGGAAGCAGAAGGCCAGACTCAAATGGAATTCCGAGAGAGACCACAATTTGAGCTATTTTTACTCTTGTGTCAAGGGTCGCAGGCATAAGCTAAATCTACACCAAATCAGCAACGGAAGGAGGCCGCCAACTTCTACTCCAAACTATTCTCCAAAGAAGTCATTATCAAGGATGTAGAATTCCTGGCCAAGGTCCTGAATTTGATCTCAGCTGGGGATAACGAGCAGTTGCTTTCTCCACCCTCCGCCGAGGAAGTCAAGTCCGCAGTTTGGGCACTCGATAAAATCAGCACCCCTGGGTCGGATGGTTTCTCTGTGGTCTTTTTCAGATCTTGCTGGGACATTATCGCTGCGGACTTCCTAGAGGCCACCAACGCATTCCTACAGGGGGCTACCTACCCCAAATCAATCTCCAGTGCCAACCTTATACTTATCCCCAAAAAAGATAATCCGGAAACCTTTAAAGACTTTAGGCCCATCAGCCTGTGCACTTTTACCAATAAAATTATCTCCAAGATCATCAACAACCGTATGTCCGCTCTCCTTCCTAGATTATCTCCGAAGAGCAAAACGGTTTTGTCCCAGGGCGGAACATTATCGACAACATCCTCATAGTCCAAGAAATGATCACTTACATGAAATTCCCATCAAGAAGGGAGAACGCGCCATCAAACCTGACATGGAGAAAGCTTACGATCGTCTAGATTTGTAATTCGTGATATGGGTTTTCAGGCATTCGGATTCTCGAAACCTTGGATCGACATCATATTCCGTTGATCAGTAATCATGGTTCTCCACCATCATCAACGATCAAGCCGTAGGTTTCTTATGCCAGTCGCGGGGTCAGACAAGGGGACCCCCTCTCCTCCACTATCTTCATTATTGCGACAGAAGCGCTCAATAGAAACCTCAAAAGTATGGCCAACACCTCCAGATTCTACCACTTCCACACTACCACTGGCTGCCCTCTGATCACGCATCTTATGCTGACGACATTTATTTTCTCTTCGGGCGATATCGGATCTATCGAGGTGGTGCACAACACGCTTGAGAAATACTCCAGATGCTCGGGTCAGCGCATCAACACCAACAAAAGCGTCATCATACCCATCACAAAGCAGACAGGATACACTGCGGCGCTCTCCACTCTGACTTCTTCCACTGCATATCCGCCGTTCTGATACTTGGGTTGCCGCTGGTATATGGTAAATCTAATTCAGGCATCTTCGCGAGTCTGGTTAGAAAAATCAGGTCTAAGATCGAGGGATGGCACAATACGACCTTGTCCCCAGGTGGCAAGTTAATTTTGATCAAGCATGTCCTCTCCTCCATCCCCATATACCCTTGCCGTCTGCGCGCCACCGAAAAATGTTTTACACTCGATCGAAGCTCTATTCGCGATTTCTTTGGGGTCACTCCGATGGCAAGGAGAAGTGCCACTGGGCCAGCTGGGATACTATGGCCAAACCCACAGAGGAGGGAGGGCTGGACTTCAGCAGACTTACCCACCTCGTTGATTCTTGCTCCATGAAAGCTGTGGTGGAAGCCGTACGGACCATTCTCTATGGACCAGGTTCATGATGGAGATATTATAGATATCCTATCCCACGACTGTTGTCGCCAACAACAGATCCTTGCGACTTGGCAGCGTATCCTCCAAGGATGGCACACTGCTGAACCCTCATTCGTCTCAAAATTGAAGATGGACGTTCTTCGATGTTCCATGAACATTGGCTTGGGATGAGATTATCTACCAGTCACGACCATCATTCCCCCTCGTGAGAACCGAGAATTGTGGGACAGTGTAGCCGGCTGGAAATAGGACAATGTGAGAGCGTGGCTGGGCGCGGTGGTTGCCACCACTCTTGCTGTGGCGGGCCTGCGGATCGTGGAAACCCGGACATTTTGTGCTGGTCGCCCGGTCCAGATGGCAATTCTCCTCAGTCTCGGCCAGATTGTTGCTAGGGGCATTGGTGTTCCGTCCCCTTACACCATCCGTTCTGGCAGATATGCATCCCGTTCAAATGGTCCATTATGATATGGAGAGCCCACCGACGAAAACTCCCCACCGACGACATCCTAAACACCTTCTGCCAAGCCTGGCATCGCGGTGCCACTGCTACCAGCATCAAGCAGAAACGGCGGAACATAACCTTCTCATCGGAGACCAAACAAAATAGATATGGACGACCCTTGCCACCAAATGCTCAAAGACTCACCATCCGGGCGTCCTCAACGATATCTCGCCCACAGGAGCTCATCTCATGGGCATCAGATCATTGTGGCCGCGACATTTGGTATTGTGGAAGAATAGAACAAATAGAGGTATGAGGGCCGCCAATTCAACACCGACCGACTGCTCAGGAAGACCATCAGACAGGTACGTAAAGCCGCCTGGTGCTGTCACCACTCCCCGGCTAGCTTCTGGGAGGCTTTGGCAGTATCCGACGGGTAGGTCGTGTGTAGCACGGAGCTATTTTGGTTTGCGCGCGTCCTTCTGCGACCGCTGTTTTTTTTCCTGCTTTCCTTGTCTTTCGCGCATGGCGCGCTACCTTTATAGGCTTCGGCATTTTGTGCCTTACACATCAATAAAATGTTTGGTTTCTTAATATATATATATATATATATATATATATATATATATATATATATATTGGTGTCCACTTCTTAATGGAGCATGGAGGCGTGCCTCCATGGAGGCTCGAACCCATGCGGGGGTGCCTCGTCGTTCCCAATGGGTACGGCCTCGGGGACTTATACAGCCCGTTGGGAACGACGAGGCACCCCGGCGCGGGTTCGAGCCTCCATGGAGGCACGTCTCCATGCTCCATTAAGAAGTGGACACCAATATATATATATATATATATATATATATATATATTATATATATATATATATATATATATATATATATATATATATATACTTGCAAGCCTATCTTACGGTACATTGGTGTTATATTTAACGGTGGGTTCCATAGGTATTTACTACAATGTAGGATTCAAAAAATTCCTTTCAATAAATGTTAAAAAAAGATTTTTAATTCTATCTTATGATTCAAATAAATCTATTCAACAAATGGTAAGAGAAAGATTTAATTCTATCTTAGGATTCAAATAAATCTTTTCAAGTAAATGGTAAAAGATAGATTTATATTAATATTAAATTAATATTAATACTAAATTAACATTAATATTAACATCAATCTTAGAATTAGCATTAATATTAAAATTAATATTAACATTATCATTAAATTTAATTTTAACATTAATATTATAATTATAAAAAAATAAATATAATATAATATAAATTTAAGTTTAAAATTAATATTAAAATTAATATAATATTAATATTAATTTTAAAATTAACTTTTGTAGGGCCTAAAAATCAATTTGCGCCCTAAACATACTAATCAGTGATCAAGTTGTGCCCAAAGATCAGGTTGCGCTACTGATATGAAGCTCGGAGAACATGCTGCGCCACTGATCAGGTTGCGTCCGATATCAGACTGCACCCAGTCTTATTGTGCCAAAATACGTGGCGTTTGACACTTAATGGCTATCATTACCCGATATCAGACTAAACTTGGAGAATCAATATTCTAGTGCCAATACTAGACAGAACAAAGGGAAGAGTCCTTTGATACTTCCTCAATTGGCACAATCTGTGCCTAAAATGGTCTCGCGACAGAACAAAGGGAAAGGCTTCTTAGCTGACCCTCCACAAAATAAAGGAAAGCATCCTTTGGTCTTTTCTCAAACTTCCCTGGTCTATGACTCAGAGAAAGATCTATCAGATTCTATTCCTTTAAACAGAGGTCTTCGGATTTGATATTGGAAAGAATACTGACCAAAGAGGTATCTTACCTACCCTATGGGGTTTGGTCAAGACCTTCCCACCTTGTAAATTTCAAGATCCAAGCAAGAAAAATTGAGGATATCACAAACAGAGACACCTGGAGCAGAATTTTTGATTTACGCGCTTATCTTAATAGGCGTCAACCAATATCAACTTTGGCGAAACATAAGAACCCTGTGCCAAAGGCCAATCTGTACCAAAAGCTAAAGTTTGGAAAGAAAGACCCAACCACCTATGCTAATGAGTTGAGTACATCTTTGTACACTCAGGGAACTAAACATCTGAAGAATAGGAGACATGTTCCTAATATCATTAAGAAATATGTTCTTTCGACTTCTTCTCGTCCTATAATTGTAATGATTTACGGCAACGTCTTACACAAAGATGAGAGATTACAGGGATGTCTCCCTCACCTCCAAATCGTGCTTCAGATCGCCACTGCCTTCATGAAGTCGTACAACTGTTGCCAATCGGCTCGACGATCTATCTTCGATCGTCTGAACTATGCTTCAACTCCTGAACATATAATAGAAGACGAAGATGAGCTATTATATGCTTCTGTCAACATGACTTCTTAAGGCACTAGGGGTGGAAAATGTCTAAGACGTAATGCATCCCGTAATCCTAGTCAGCAATACTTAGATCAGATCCATGCATCCAGTGAAGGTGTCTTTCAATACACTAGATCGAGGAATCGACATTTGAACCAAGGTGTCTTTAATCAAGAAGATCTCCCCATTGCCCATGTAGGAGAGGACTCTTTCTCAGAGTTTGACGCAGATAGTGAAAGTTCTGAACAAACTATCTCATCAACAGCAGCAAGAAAAGTGACGACATATACCATTACAGAAGATCAAGATGCCTCTACTTCAACCAGTCAAGAGCAACGAATTGCTGTACTAGAAGAAAAATTAAAGACCATGGCAGATATGGTCGCAATCATGCATACTATAATCGTGGCTCAACATACAGTACCACCGATTGTGAACCCTACTACAAATCCTGAGCTTATAGCATCTTCCGTACCTGCTAGTCTAGGGGTACCAATCCTCAGGTTGCTTCCGTGCCAATTCAAGCTGATCCTAGTCAGTCTGGTGCTGGGGTGGTAATTACCATGTTGTTCCTCCTCCTAACACTGCTAACCAGCCTACCAATTTCCAAACATCAGAAGATGCTAATGAGGCTGTGAAACTCTTATCACTCAGTTTGAGGCCTTCAAGCAGAAGGATGGCCTACAAAGACTGCGCATAAAGCAACCATATCCTACAGAGTGGAAGGAAGTTCCATTTCCTCCTAAGTACAAGCTTCCAACCATTATCTATTATGTTGTTTGATGGCAGCACTTCTCCAAGTCAGTACATCAATCATTTTGAGGTGATACTGATCAATTACAGCCAAATGATTCTTACCAGAGTGTTCGTCGGTTCTTTAGTCGGTGCAGCCTACGACTGGTATCGTAGCCTGTTGATGGATGCATCACTTCTTTTGTTGGTTTCAAGCAAATATTCTTGAAATGGTTTTTCGTAGGAGTCAACGACATGACGACGTTGCTCTTATTAAGATTAAACAGAGGCACAATGAATCCACATAGGCTTTCATTGAAAGATTTCGCTAAGAGACACTCAAATGCCTTTAGGAACTCCATCTGCTGTAACAATAGACACTTGCAAATCAAACTTGTTGCCTATTATCAGTATGTGGACAGGATCTACACAATTTAGGATTGGCCTTTTTTATTGTCAATGCCAAAGCAGCTGAGGTCAGTACCAAAAAGTTCAAGCAGTTAGGGGTCCAAATGACTCATCCTAACCCAAGATGAATATTCAATACCCGGGAGTAGTAATCGCCAGAATAACCGCAAGAGTAAAGAAACACTGGCCATCAATCTCAAGAGCAAGGAGTCTTTGGCTGTCAATGTCACTCAGACGGCATCCACTCTATCAGCACCACTACAGAAATCAACTCGTCCAAAAAAGAGTATCTTTTGATGAAATGAATTTTAAGCATCTTCGATTGCTGATCAAAAGCAATAAGCTTCAGCTTCCAGATACAAAACGGCCAGAAGAAGTGGGTAAAATTGATCACCCTAAATATATTTATCACAGATTTATAGGGCATCCAACCAGAGCATGTTATATGCTCAAGGGTAAATCCAAGAGTTGGTCAACTCTGGAGCAATTACTCTGCAACAGGACGAGGAAAACGGTTGCTAATGTGGTTTCTCTATAATTCGGTAATTTTCCACCACAACTTGTGCAAGACAGTGTCGTCCCCATTCCAAGGACTACTCTTGAGATCGTGAATCTCCCACCTCCACAAAATGAAGGTCTTGTTGCTGTCAAATGATATAGGAGAGATTATGTGGATTCATCCATATCTGGTAGCAGAATTTGAAACGCCTTCCTCTTTTAAGCAAAAGGAGTATTCCAAATCTAAATCCAAAAACTGCAATATGGTATCTGTAAACCCCCTAAAATTTCTACTAATTTTTATTTTTAATTTGGTATTGATTTTATTCGTAATTGTACGTCGCGTACGAGCTCGCGTTATTCGTATTTGTACGTCACGCGCGAATTACGTTTTGTATTGCTCGTCGAATACGAATATGTGCGAGGTACATATATTTGAAAATTATTTTTATAGAAATATAGCTTTCAATACTATATGATAAGTAATATATTTTGCTTGAAATTGTAAAAGGGCCACAATAGATTTTTTTTCAAATTCGTACCATTTTATTTGTCGTAAAGAATATTTATTTATTATACAAATATAAATGGTGGCTTTGGAAAACTATGTTTTGAGGCAAATATTCTTATCATATAAAGTACATGAATTTAAATTTATTTTCAAAATTATAAATACTATTATTTTATTATTAGGAAAAAGGTTATTTTTAAATTAGTTTATCATGAAAAAAATTGGTATTTGCTTTTATCAAATTTTTATGAGTTTTCAAATTTAATAAGGGATTTATCTAGTTTAAATCTATTGGAAAAGTATTTTAAATTTGTTCTACTAAATATTTGAATTATTTTGATAATTTAAACTGGAAAAGATTTATTTCCTTAAATTAAATGGCTTTAAAAAAAATTAAAGGTAGAATTTATATTATATTAGAGATAGATGATCTAGATTTAAAATGGAATTAATTTAAATTGAGATTCGATTTATTTGAATTAATATTTATATTATCTAAATAGGGTTTAAACAAACCCAAGCCTTATCCTAATGGGAATTCCCACCTCCTATATATAGGAGAGGTACTCCTATAAATTTTCTACCCCATTGTGCATCGTGTCTGTGCCTCCCATCCACTAAATTTTTCCCCATTACATATACAATATTTCGTCCCACCAGACAAATCGGGCCTCGACACATCAGCATCACATAGACAGACCACCCGATCCTTTCTTTGTCGTGTGGACAGTCCCCGACACGATACGTAATCCAATACCCCCAATCCTAACCCTATACCGTTGCCGCCATGTCCAGACCACCACCATCTTCGTCGTCATCACCACCACTTTTTTGCCACCAAAGGCAGCAGCAACCCAACTCCGGCGAGCCTGACTCCACACGCCCCCACCTCCGGCCAAATCACTGCCAGCACCCCACCAATTCGGCCATCGACTCTCCAAATCACCGTTGTCGTCCACACCTGCTGCGATTACCCGACCATCACCAAGACAACGCAGCTCCTCCCGCCAACACACAAGAGTGGCCGTCCCCTTCGCCACGCACCACCACCACCATCAAGAGATAAAAGGAAAAAAAACAAAACCCTAACCCTGACTCACCTGGCTGCCGGCGACGTCGAGCCCGCGGTCGGGGCTCGTCTCCACCTTCCTCCGCCTTGGCTGACTCCCCCGCGGCGCCTGCAGCCTTCCCACCTTCCGCGAGCGCCCACTCCGTGGCGCGCTCTCCCCGTGTCAGAATTCTCGCGGAGCAGCCGCCTTTGTCGGAGATCTACCGCCACGCCGCCTCCGACCGACGAGATTTCCTCGCTGCCGGCACGTGCGCCCCTCCGCTTCGTGGTCGCCCTTCGATCCTCGCCGCCGCGTGACGCCCTCCGCCGTCGTCGATCGTCGCCCTCCGCCGAACCGAGGTGAGAACCCTCTTTTCCACTCCTCTCCTCACTCTTCCCACACTCGAATTCTTAACTCTCTCTCCACTTTATTAAAAAGAACAACATTACCTATTCTCATTATTATTACTATTATTGTTAATATTATTATATTATTATTATATTATGTTGTTGTTGTTATAATATTATTCTGTTATTATTATTATATTATTATATTATTATTATATTAGTATATTACTATATTATTATTATTATTATTATTATTATATATATTTGTTATTATTATTAATAAGACTGTTGTTATATTTGTTACCAATATCAAAAATCAAAATTTGTAAATTCTAGTTTTAACCCTAAAATATTATTATAGTATTCATAGGATATAAATTGTTTTTAAATAATTTTTCTAAAGAATATCTTGATTAGTAAAAAAATGCAGTTATATCTCTCGATTTTAAAGTGTATCTTCTTGATTATGTAATATTGTATGATATTTTTAAATATTTATCTAATTAATAAAATATAGATTTCTAAAAATCTTTACGAACTTAGAATGATTTTAACCTAAAATTATTGTCGGTTCTTCAAGTATTTATATGGACATGTATTTGGCTAATAAAAAGGTATTTTTCCAAAATTGTAAATATGAGGTATTTTTAAATAAATACGTAAACTTATCATAAAAATAGTTTTCAAAAATCAGTACGTGTATTCATTTCCACAAAATTCTCTTCGATTATCTTAGCCAATCACGACTAATCCCATACTTATTTCCTTCGGACTTCTCCACATCAAACATGGCTATTGGGACAGAACAGAAATTGTCGATCCTTGCACCACACCAGGCGACACACCAGCAAGACACCTTGCCTTACTGTTTAATTTCTTGCTTAATATCATGCATGCTTTTTCTTTATGTTGTTCTTTCAAAATTATATATATGCAACTTATTATATTTATGCAATTGGCTTAGAGTTATGGGACCACCGAATGTTTAGTGCATCTCAAAACTGTCACGATGTGCCACGATTGTGTGTGAGTTGTGCGTCGCATATAGATGCGGACTTGCTGCTGACTGATCATTGGCGTGTATAGGCCGTGCGTTAGGATATAACTGTTAATAGGTTATGTAGAAGACTGACAGTTATTAAGGATTAAACAGTGTCGTAGAGTCGACACATGTATAGTATCATGGGGAGGGGGAGACAGTTATTAGCGTAGGGGCTACATGTTCAGTACACACATAGATTTGAGCCGATAGTGTCTCATATGAGCGCTACTTACTGCCCCGGGGCCAATATTTCTGTATGAGAGCTACTTTCTGCCCATGGTCGATAGTGTCTCTTATGAGCTACCTACTACCACTCTCTCTCCATCTATGCTGAACACCTAAGCTCCTGCGTAGAACGTTCTCTTCTCAAAGTGTATATCACATAGAATGGTTATGAACCTTTACGCATGTATATTTCTATTGAGCTCTTACTATTCAGTTATGGCATGATTATGTGTCTTGTTACGTTCCTCTAGGAACGTTTTTCCCAGGTGTGTGTTCATGTTTTTGCAGGTGCTCTAGCCAAGGCCGATCTTTCCCATTTCTCGAAGATGATTGATTGGTTCTTTTTATCATTTGGTCGATCGCCTCCTTGTACATTTATTTCATTGAGATAGTTGGTAGTGGACTTTGTCTCCGTCCAACGATTGTACCATAACTATTCAAGTTGATTCTATTTTTTATTATACAATTGTGGATGAGATTTAGCATGTCTTGGTTCTCTACATTTTATAGCTTATGTATTTATACGAGGATTCCATACATTGGAGTATTTTTTGTATGAATACAGCTGGCATGTCTACGTTCTTAGTCCTACGTATTTTGGGACTGGGGTGTACATGTTTTTGTGGTGGCCCATGCAGGTCCAGTTTACCGTTTCGGTTACATGACTGTACCGAACGGGCCTGCAATATAGGATTAGAGTTTAGAATCTCATCCACCTACTTGACATCCTTTCTTGACTTCAAATTCTGAACTCTCGTTGCCTCCTTGATTTGCATCTTGCTCGACTCCTTCTACCTTAAATTCTTAGTTTCGTGCTTAGTGACAATTAGATAGATGACTACACTCGTATATGCTCATAGGTCAAACACATGGCTAGAAGGATTACCTTGACAATTAGTATGCATTGAGGTCTTATTTGTGTATAAAAGCATTTATGTTTTCTAGAAATTTGATCTTAAGGATTAGTTTATTCCAAGTTGGGTAGTAGTATATTGCCGCCATCAAAAGGATAGTTTAAATTTATTTTAAATTTACAAGGTGGTATACACAAGAGGATAGCTAGATCGAGAAAAATAATTTTATGAATTTTGAAATTGTGAAATAGTTATGATTTATTAGGGATATGAAATCAATTTGAAAAATATCTTGAGTTTTTATATTGTGAATTTGATTTACGGTTAACTTTAAGTTGGATATCTCGAGATTTTTAGAGTTTAAATTATGATTTTGTAGATGACTAGAGAGACGAAAGTTTAGAAGGGAGAGAACTTGGGGTTTTAAAATTTGCGCGTACGAGTTATAAGTTTATTTAAATTTTGAAGAGATGATGAAAAAAAATTGTTTAAATTTTTTGGAAGATATCGACTTTGAAGGAAAAATTCAAATTTCAAATTTTGTATGATCTATGAATTATAGAGTTATTTAAGTTTCGAGTTTAAGGCCTTTTATTATGGATATTTAAATTTTGGTAAAAAGTATGTTTATTTTGCGATATACAAGGACTATTTCGAGATTGATTAGAGATTTGAATTAAATTGCAGTCTAATAATTGGTAATTGTGGCGGGGTATCTTGAAAATTTTATTAAGAACTTCGAGGAACTTGAAATTTAGGTTAGATCATATTGGCAGAGGACCAAGAAGCAAGAAAGGTCACCCTAGTGAGATAGAAGTATTCTACATTAGATTGTCATGCCACCTATGATTATGATATTGCATATACACAAGTATAGTTAGTCATCGACCAAACCAATGAACATATCCTTTAACTTACTCGACCTTCCCTAAATTCTAGATCTTTTGTCATGACCATCTAATTATTTGAAACTTGAGAAATGATTAGATTGTTCCTTAATCATACTCCATCTAAGTGGCTATCATACCTCTAGAAATTGTATTCCTAACTTATTTTACCTTGATCTAGAATCCAAATTATCTTTATTTCATGCTTTAACTTGGTCATTTATTTTGTGCTAATCATTATCTCATGAACTCCCACTTTCTATTTTAAATTTTTTGTGTCCTTTATCGTGACTTTGATATTTGGAGCACAACACTAGACTTTTCCTTCCCACAAATTTCACAAACAAGACCTACACGAGTCCACCTTCATGTAGGTATATCACGTGCCACTAAAACACGACTCCTTGTACTCTAATTTATATTGCGACTTTCGGGTCAAAAAGGCTGGACTCTAATCCCTACCGTGAAACCAATATACTTTTTAACTATAGATGAGACCCGACCACGACTCAATTCTTTCGACCCAATATATGATTTTGTTCTACTTAATTACTTACATGCTTAACCTTGCATTTTATCTTGATTGCTGGACCTATCACACCATTAGTTTAATTCTTGTAAGTTGGGTAGAATACTCACGACCTAACCAACATTTTGTGGACCACATTGATAGGTTCACTTGGACCATAGAATACAGTAGACCCTAACTTATCTAGTCAACCAAGCCGACAGCATAGGCCCAAATTTCGGGCGAAACTTAGATCTTATAAGATCTTGGACTAATTGATTTCTTTCATCATCCTTTACTTATTATTTTATCTACCTATGATGCCAAAATAGCTTAGTTTTGCAAGCATATTCTTTATCAAGCTTGATCATGACATATGTTTAATGTGGGCGCCCACTAATACATTGTCTAAATCAGAACCGACGTATTATGGTCTGATCAACCATAGTGCACTTGGTTCTCTTTTCATATCATACTACGGATGGAGACATAGTTAAACGTGCCCCTAGAGTCTCCTCCGTGATTACCTTGGCAATTCTCTTGGAATTATACAACCGTCTTTGAATCACATATTGGCATTCGAAAATATCTACTTTGGACTCTTGTTGGCTTTCGTCTTTAACTATTCTAGACAAAGCTTGTGATTGTTAGATAGACCAAACCATTCTCCTATGACCATGATATTTGTATATACTTGGGGATAGTTAACCACTGACCAACCAATATGACTATCCCGCCTTAAGCTACTTCCATCGCACTATCATGATTTTTTTACCTTGACTAGCAACCCTCGTTCAATTCCAAAATCGTGAATTATTTCGTCGTTATCGGAATCACGATTTTCTAAACGCATATTTATCGTTTCATTGCCTCGCCCAATGATCTGTGTTGCCTTACCCTCGTATCTTCTCACCCCCTTACTTATTCTTAATTTCAAGGACGAAATTCTTGTAAGTTGGGTAGGATGTAAACCCCTAAAATTTTACTAGGAATTTTTTATTTATCAATTTGGTATTGATTTTATACTCGTAATTGTACGTCGCGTACGAGCTCGCGTTATTTTATTTGTACGTCACGCGCGAATTACGTTTTGGATTTGCGTCGAATGCGAATATGTGCGAGGTACAATATTTGAAAATTATTTTTATAGAAATATAGCTTTCAATACTATATGATAAGTAATATATTTTGTTTGAAATTGTAAAAAGGCGCCACAATAGATTTTTTTCAAATTCGTACCATTTATTTGTCGTAAAGAATATTTATTTATTATACAAATATAAATGGTGGCTTTGGAAAACTATGTTTTGAGGCAAATATTCTTATTCATATAAAGTACATGAATTTAAATTTATTTTCGAAATTATTAAATACTATTTTATTATTAGGAAAAAGGTTATTTTTAAATTAGTTTATTATGAAAAAAATTGGTTTGCTTTATCAAATTTTTATGAGTTTTCAAATTTAATAAGAGGATTTATCTAGTTTAAATCTATTGGACAAAATATTTTAAATTTTGTTTTACTAAATATTTGAATTATTTTGATAATTTAAACTGGAAAAGATTTTATTTGCCTTAAATTAAATGGCTTTAAATAATATTAAAGGTAGAATTTATTATATTAGAGATTAGATGATCTAGATTTAAAATGGAATTTAATTTAAATTGAGATTCGATTTATTTGAATTAATATTTATATTATCCAAATAGGGTTTAAACAAACCCAAGCCTTATCCTAATGGGAATTCCACCTCCTATATATAGGAGAGATACTCCTCCAAATTTTTCACCCCATTGTGCATCGTGTCTGTGCCTCCCATCCACTAAATTTTTCCATTACATATAATATTTCGTCCACCGACAAACCAGGCCTCGACACATCCGCATCACATAGACAGACCACCCGATCCTTTCTTTTTCGTGTCGGACAGTCCCCGACACGACGATACGAAATCCAATACCCAATCCTAACCCTACACCGTTGCCGCCATGTCCAAACCACACCATCTTCGTCGTCATCACCACCACCATTTTGCCACCAAAGGCAGCAACCCAACTCGGCGAGTCCGACTCCACAGCCCCGCCACCATCGGCCAAGTCACTGCCAGCACCCCACTAATTCGGCCCATCGACTCTCCAAAACCACCGTTGTCGCCCGCACCTGCTGCGATCACCGCCACCATCACCAAGACAACCGCAGCTCCTCCCACCAACACCACTAGAGTGGCCCCTTCGCCACCACCACCACCATCAAGGAGATAAAAGGAAAAAAAACAAAAACAAAACCCTAACCCTAACTCACCTGGTCGCCGGCAACGCCGAGCCCGCGCGCCGGGGCTCGTCTCCACCTCCTCGCCTTGGCTGACCCCGCGGCGCCTGCAGCCTTCCCACCTTCCCGCGAGCACCCACTCCGCGGCGCGCTCCCCGCCGTGTCAGAATTCTCGCCGGAGCAGCCGCCTTTGCCGGAGATCTACCCGCCGTCGCGCCTCCGGCGGCGAGATTTCCTCGCTGTCGGCGCCGTGCGCCCCTCCACTTCCGCTGGTCGCCCTTCGATCCTCGCCGCCCGCCGTGACCGCCCTCCGCCGTCGCCGATCGCCGCCCTCCGCCGAACCGAGGTGAGAACCCTCTTTTCCACTCCTCTCCTCACTCTTCCCACACTCGAATCTTAACTCTCTCTCCACTTTATTAAAAAGAACAGCATTACCTATTCTCATTATTACTATTATTATTGTTAATATATTATTATTATTATTATTATTATTATATTATTATTATTATTATATTATTATCGTTATATATATACTGTTATATATTATTATTATTATTATTATTATTAGTATTATTACTATTACTATTATTATTATTATTATTATTTATTATTATTTATATTATTCTGTTATTATTATTCTTAATAAGACTGTTGTTATATTTTGTTACCAATATCAAAAATCAAAATTTGAAAATTCTAGTTTTAACCCTAAAATATTATTATAGTATTCATAGGATAAATTGTTTTTAAATAATGTTTCTAAAGAATATCTTGATTAGTAAAAAAAAATGCAGTTATATCTCTCGATTTTAACGTGTATCTTCTTGATTATGTAATATTGTATGATTTTTAAATATTTATCTAATTAATAAAATATAGATTTCTACAAAAATCTTTACGAACTTAGAATGATTTTAACCTAAAATTATTGTCGGTTCTTCAAGTATTTATATGGACATGTATTTGGCTAATAAAAAGGTATTTTTCCAAAATTGTAAATATGAGGTATTTTTAAATAAATACGTAAACTTATCATAAAAATAGTTTTCAAAAATCAGTACGTATTCATTTCCACAAAATTCTCTTCGATTATCTTAGCCAATCACGACTAATCCCATACTTATTTCCTTCTGACTTCTCCACATCAAACATGGCTATTGGACAGAACAGAAATTGTGGATCCTTGCACCACACCACGCGACACACCAGGCAAGACACTTGCCTTGCCTTTATGTTTAATTTCTTGCTCAATATCATGCATGCTTTTTCTTTATGTTTTCTTTCAAAATTATATATACACGCAACTTATTATATTTTATGCAATTGGCTTAGAGTTATGGAACCACCGAATGTTTAGTGTATCTCATAAACTGTCACGATGTGCCACGGATTGTGGTGAGTTGTGAGTCGCATATAGATGCGGACTTGCGTGCTGACTGATCATTGGCACGTACAGGCCGTGCGTTAGGATATAACTGTTAATAGGTTATGTAGAAGACTGACAGTTATTAAGGATTAAACAGTGTCGTGGAGTCGACACATATAGTATCATGGGGAGGGGGAGACAGTTATTAGCGTAGGGGCTACATGTTCAGTATACACATAGATTTGGACCGATAGTGTCTCGTATGAGCGCTACTTACTGCCCCGGGGCCGATAGTTCTCGTATGAGAGCTACTTTCTGCCCATGGTCGATAGTGTCTCTTATGAGCGCTACCTACTAACACTCTCTCTCCATCTATGCTGAACACCTAAGCTCCTGCGTAGAACGTTGTCTTTCAAAGTGTATATCACATAGAATGGTTAGGAACCTTTATGCATGTACATTTTCTATTGAGCTCTTACTATTCAGTTATGGCATGATATTAGTCTTGTTACGTCCCTCTGAGGACCTAGTTTTTCTTCAGGTGTGTGTCATGTTTTCTGCAGGTGTTCTAGCCAAGGTCGTGATCTTCCCTATTTCTTGAAGATGATTGCTCTTGGTTCGTTTTATCATTTCGTCGTTCGCCTCCTTGTACATTTATTTCATTGAGATAGTTGGTAGTGGACTTTGTCTCTCCAACGATTGTACCATAACTATTCAAGTTGATTCTATTTTTTTTATTATACAATTGTGGATGAGATTTAGCATGTCTTGGTTCTCTACATTTTACAGCTTATGTATTTATACGAGGATTCCATACATTGGAGTATTTTTTGTATGAATATAGCTGGCATGTCTACGTTCTTAGTCCTACATTTTAGGACTGGGGCGTTACAGTATCCTTTGAACCAGTAACAGAAGAAGAAATTCTAATGGACACTAGATCAGGGAAATCCTATCTTCGAGAGTATCCCGAAAATCAAGAGAATTCTGCTCCATCTCCTGATGATGCTCCTACATCATCTTCTCCTGGAGAGAATATATCGTCCACATCCTTGCCGGTGGTCGAACCATCTCCTCCCAAACCAACATCAGCAGACAAGGGGAAGCAACGTGTTCGTTTTGACAAAGCACTAAAGAAGTCCTCATCTCTTGGACTTGAAAAGCCTTACAATTTTGACATATTGGCTCAATTGGCCAATACTCCAGCAAGATTGTCAATCTTTGAACTTTTACGTCTCTTAAAAGAAACTCGAGAGACATTAAATGAAGCCTTGATACAGGTTGACGCTTGTCTTACTCTTCTCAAGAAATCTATAAATGAGCCAGTCAGCTATGCACATTGTCATAGTGTATTTGAATTAATGCCCAATATTACTTTTACATAAGATGACATGTTGTTAGAAGACAATCGTCATGATCGTCCTCTTTATTTCACGGGGTATGTAGACACCATGAAAGTCGATGGTATTCTAATTGATCCCGGGTTTGCACTTAGCATTATGCCAAAGTCTTTACTGGATGCTTTGAAGATCCCAGTGCATAACCTTCCTACGACTATCATTACCATCCTGGGGTTTAATCAAGGAAGAAGTGAACCTGTGGGAAGATACGCCTAAAACTTCAAATTGACAATCTTCGTACAAAGGTAACTTTCTATGTTATTGACAATCATGGCTCATACAACGCTTTGTTGTGAAGGCCATTCCTCCATGAACACAATATTATACCCTCTACACTCCACCAATGTTTCAAATATATGGATGCTAATGGAGAAGTCCAAAAAGAGGTTACAGATCTGAATACTTTTAAAGGGGTTAAAGCATACTGCAACGATTCTCGTATGTACAAGGAAGAATTCATGAAGGTGGTACTAGCAATGGACACGGATGAAGAACAGAAGAGTGTGCAAAATGATACTCTGGTGATCCCGGTAAAAGGATGCACCTTATGTCCTCAGTCTTCCAAACCACTGACTATCTATCTTCCTTCCATGAGAAGCAGCCCAAGGGTGATAGTCGGGAACAAAAGGAGCTTACCTCTTCTGAGCCACTTGTAATCGATCTTCGTCGTAAGAAGCTCCCCCTTCCTTCTCGTTCTTCTTCTCTCCTCTTGTCATCAATCTGACTAAGCCTGCTAAGGCTAAAGTCCCTGTTGTAAATGATGGTATAAAAATCAATAAAGCATCTCTTTGCAGTATACTGATGTCTCTTACTATACTCAGTGTTATTTGGATATGCTAGATAACTTTAAACCACTTACAATAGAAGTCGTATCATCTCCGCGAAATGTGGTATCATTAGATTCAATACAAGAGTCGTACTTCTTAGTACCGTCTCGAAAGAAAGATGAAAAGCCTATATTCTTCAACAAAAGAGAGGAACAAAAATTATGCTCTAAATGATAATAGAGATGATACAGGAAGGCTACAATTACGACGCTATAGTCCACAATCCAAAGCCATCATCCGTAAAATGGGTTATGATTTCAGAACAGGCCTCAACAATGGTAAAGGAAGGCGAACTCCTCTTTGTGTTGCTGTTCAAAAAGAAAATCACAACAATACCACAGTAAAACAAAACGAGGACTAGGTTATACGTCACCACTTCCAACTCCAGAACCTTCTGAATTATGAAGAAAAACGTTCAAACCCTTCTGATTCTATCTCATGGTATTCTGATACCAGCATTGGTCATATCGGATAATAGCATCTTTTAAATGGTGTCCACCGAATTCTCCGAAGAGAGATGAAGATGACATTAAAAAAGCTCCTGAAGTGGACCATTAGGCACAAAAGATGGACAATCAGTGGAACTTCGTTTGAACAACGAGAACCACCTGCTGAGGATGAACTAGTCCAGATCGATATTAGAGAGGAGGGTGCATCACGACCAATCTTTATTACAAAAATCTCCCAGAGGTTGATAAACAAAATTAATTCATCTTATTCGTGAATATATTGATGTCTTCGCCTGGAGTTACGAAGATATGCCGGGATTAGATCCTCAAGTTGTGACTCATAAGCTTAACATCCTGTCGAATGCCAAGCCGACAAACAACAACGGCGATTCAAGCCTTAAATGATGGATGCAATTGATGATGAGTCAAAAAGCTTATAGCTTGTGGTTTTATCAGAGAAGAACAACATCCTAACTGGGTAGCCAACGTTGTACCAGTTCTGAAGAAGATCGAAAAGGTTCGAGTTTGCATAGACTTTCGGAATCTCAATGATGCTTGCCCTAAAGACGAGTTCCCTCTCCCAATTACTGATGTCATGATCGATAATACATGGATTCAAACGAATTTTTTCATGGATGGGTTTTCTGGATATAATCAAATCCGGATGAATCCTGAAGATGAGAAACATACTTCATTTCGTACTCCTCGTGGAGTATACTGCTATACAGTCATGCCATTTGGTCTTAAGAACGCAGGTGAAACCTACCAGTGGGCTATGAGTACTATCTTTGAGATCATCTGTAAAAGACTGTCGAATGCTATGTTGCAATATTGCTGTCAAAAGTCGTCTCAAGGAAGATCACATTCAAGATTTGAACCATCTTCAATCTAATGCGCCAGCATCAACTCAAAATGAACCCCACCAAGTCTTTCTTGGGTGTCTCTATTGGCAAATTTCTCGGCTTTGTCATTACCTCTAAGGGTATACACGTTGATCCCGAGAAGATCAAAGCCATCAAGAGATGCGTCCTCACGCAACCTAAAAGAGCTAGGAAGATTCCAAGGTCGCTTGCGTACATCAGGCAGTTATTTCGAATTTATCTGGATTGCAGACCATTTACTCAGTTAGTGAAGAAAGGTGTATCTTTCGTTTGGACAGAAGAATATCAACGAGCATTTGACGACATAAAGCGGTATTTAATGAGTCCACGGTTCTTGTACCACGATTCAGGAATACCCTTCTTAATATATGTCCGGGCAATAGATCATTCATTGGGAGCTTTGCTGGCTCAAAAAATGAAGGTCATGAGAAAGCCATCTACTATCTTAGCCGAATGATGATTGGAGCTGAACATCGTTATAGTCCGCTAGAGAAGGAATGTTTAGCCTTAATATTTGCGATTCAGAAGACAAGACATTACATCATGGGCCAAACTATTCATGTCATATTCCGAGTCAATCCTCTTCGAGTCTTAATGAAGAAGCCAAATACACTCAATTCTAGGCTTGCCACATGGGCCATTATTGGCACAATATGACATGATTTATGTTCCTCAAAAGTCTGTGAAAGGCCAAGCACTTGTCGACTTCTTAGCAGCTCATCCTGTTCCTGAGACATCTAAACTCTATGATGAGATTCCGGATGAAACATTAGAATCAAATATGATCTCAGAAGAATTTCCTACTTGGAGGTTGTTTTTGATAGAGCTTCTAGAATTGGACCTGGAGGTACCCTTGTGGCTGGAGTAGGAATTGTTCTTGTTTCACCCGATGGATGAACTATTCAAAGGGACTATTCTTTAGACGAATCATGCTCTAACAATGTGGCAGAATACAATGCCTTGCTCATTGGACTCCAATTGGCTAAACAACTGGGTGTTGAATATCTCAAAGTATATGGCGACTCTAAGCTGATTGTTAATCAGGTTAGAGGCATATATGAAGTCCGACATCATGATTTAGTACCATACCATGAACAGCAACCAAAATAGCTTCTTCGTTCAATAGATTTTTCATTTAACATGTACGTCGGGCATGCAATACAGAAGCTGATGCCTTAGCTAACCTAGCTGCGTATTGGCAGTACCAGTCAAAAGACAACAGATGGTAGTTATCTCTAATAGAGAACTATTCTATGTTGAAAACAACCACAATATTGAATTCAGCAACCTAACTGAGTCAATATCATTAGCGAGGATTAGAGAGCACCTTTCATTGATTTTGCAGTGTATGACATCTTGCCAGAAGATCCTAAAGAAGCTACAAATATCCATCGTCGATCGCTTCGATTCTATTATAATCATACTACTAAAACATCTATCGAAGAACTTTTGATGGATTACTCTTGAGGTGTCTCGCTGGTGATAAAGTAAAGTAGATATTATGTGAAGCTCATGATGGTGTTTGTGGAGCACATCAGCCTGGTCCAAAACTACAGGATCGTATTCGATGTAGGCTACTATTGGCCCTCTATGGTATCAGATGCTATTGACTATGCAAGGAAATGTAGCACATGTCAGATTCATACAGATTTCATTCATCAACCATCGGAATTTCTTATCCGACTGCTCTCATGGCCTTTTGAAGCTTGGGGTATGGATATAATTTGCCCTATCAATCCTCCTTCATCTAAAGGACATCGGTTCATCTTAGCAATAATCGATTATTTCTCCAAGTGGATAGAAGCTATACCTTTGGCTGAAGTAAACACTAGTAGTGTCATCAACTTCATCAAACATCATGTGATATATAGATTTGATGTCCCTCGCCGAATCATCCATGATAATGGATCGCAATTCATCAGTCAGAAGTTTAATAGGTTCTGTGATGACAACAGAATCAATAATTTGCCTCTACGGCCTATAATCATGCGGCTAATGGATTGTCTGAAGCATTCAACAAGACCATTATCAAACTCCTCAAAAAGTTTGTCTCTATCAACAAACGTAATTAGAGTGATAAACTTGGAGAATGTTTATGGGCATATCGTACTATTGTCCGTAATCCTACAGGTTGTACACCTTTTTTCTAGTATATAGATGTAAAGCTGTCCTACCCCTGGAAATTCAAATTCCATCATTGAGAATCGCTATTGCTAATGAGCTTAATACAGAAAATAATGATCGTCTTCGTATTCAGGAATTGGAGGCGCTCGACGAGAAAAGGTTGTTAGCTCAACAACACATCGAACTTTATCAAACCCAGATTTAAAATCTTTCAATCGCAAAGTCAGAGTGCAAAAATTTCAGGAAGACGAGTTAGTCCTTACAGTCAGACGTCCTATGACTATGACACATGAGCAAAGCAAAGGGGCAAAATGGGAAGGGCCGTATGTGGTAAACAAAGTTTTCTCAAATGGAGCCTATCAATTAACAGATATGGATGGCAGAGTTGCTATGATGCCTATCAATGGAAAGTTTCTCAAGAAATATTATATAATGACAAAATATACTTTATTTTAGAAACATGATGTAAATAAAAGTTCATTTTATTCATGGAATTACATAAATATTAAGGACGGGGAGGAGGCCCTAATCCTTCATGATTAAATATATAGTTTGCCAACAGTTCAAACATCTCATTGTCTGAACTCACAAGAAACTTGCAGGCAGCCATCCTCAATGCCTCTTCTTCGATAGTCTTCTCAGTTTCTACTAACTTGGAGATCAAATCATATCCTGTGCAGGAGGAATAGTTGAGCCTTCGCCTCTTTCTTTTCGAGAAGGCACGGGAAGCTCAGTAGGGGGCATCTCGGTTTCTTCTTGGATCTTCGGAGCAAGTAATCTTTGGAAGACATTTTCGTACAGAAGGGAAAGAGATTGTCAATATCTATAAAATTTTTGTTCTATTTATAGGCAAAACAACTAGATAATCGGCCTCGAGAACTGATGCGATTTTTGAAAAGAAGTACAACTATTCGTTCATCTATAACTGTTCATTTATTTATAACTGACCATTCATTGTCTCTTCTCTGAAACTGACGTGACTATTCACTCATTTAATCTTTTCCTCGAGAGTTTGAACGACCATTCATTCATTCAATGTCTCTCCCTTAAAAAATCGAAGTGACCGATTACTCATTCATTTATCATAATGAGAATCCATGTCTCTGAATTCCAAATAGCCACGTCAAACTACTTGCCACATTCGCATTCTCTCTGCATTCTGTTATCTATGTCAGCATATCAAAATTGAATTATAAAAAGGAGAATAATGAGACAATCATTTCATTATTCCTTCTTTAAAAAGCATAGATACATCTTGATAAAAATCTATTACATCTCTGATTTTCATTCTAATGAAGGTCTATTACATCTTTGGATCTTCCCATTGATAATGAAGGTCTATTACATCTTTGGATCTTCTTATGTTTGTTGGTGGCAATTCCTTGTCGTCTCGACCTGAAGCAACGAGCCAAATGAATAACTATGGTCTTCTCTCTCAGAAAGACAAAAGGAGAACCCCAGAGTGCAGCAGTCCAAAGATGAGCTGCTGTCAATACAACTAGGGAGAGAAGACGACCGCCAGGGGAACTAGGAACGAAATCACCCTTTTGATACAATTCCTAGTTCTGCATCTCCACCATCCAACTCATGTATATAGGCTCTTCCTACCATCTGAGGAAGACCCTTCTTAAATATGAAGAGTTTTGAGCTGTCTGATTTGAGTGTCAGAACCACATGAGCTGTCTGATGTGAGTGTCGAAAGAATGCCCTCTACAACATCCAAATAACCAATGCCAGTCCTGAAGAATCTTGCTAGCCGAATCCCTGCAAACATTAACAAAACAGAAAAGTTAGCAGAATTTATCAACAGTGTGCGCCTATCAACAGGCACATTTTAGCAGTGTGCGCTTATCAGCAGACTGGGCCTAACAACAGGCGCATATCAGCACTATGTACGGATCAAATCGGCAGATCCCAACAAAGTGTGTGCTGTCAACAGGCGCACATAAAAAACGCTCGCCGATCAATAGGCGCATATCTCCACAGTGCAAGTTGATCACGTTGGTGCATGTCAACAAAATGTGCCTCTAATCGAAGCTAAATACTGGATCACAGTGCGCGCCTACTCTCAGAAATAGTTAGCGCATATCAACAGTATCTACAACATGCAGATTAATACCTATCTTCAAAATTGGTGCGAAAGAAGAATATTCATACCATTGATTCTTCTTCGAGACTCACCAATTTTTGAGGACACAACATACAAAAGAATAACATCATAATGAAGTGGCGCAAGTGGGACCTTTGAGAAGCCATTTTTTTGAGAAAGTATGAATGGCTCTTTCGTTTTGGCTATCCTTTTTAAGTATTGAAGAAGGAAAACGGGCACGTCATTCTAGGAGTCTATTTCTGGAAAGAACTAAAAATGGGTGTCTAAAACCATGTGACGACTGCCATGTGTCTCTTAAAAGAAACAGTAAACAAAGAATTAGCCAAAAGAATGCGTCCACGTGCGCTATTTGAAATCTCAACCTACAATGTATCAGAAATTATAGATTTCATTGCATTAAGAGGGATGGACCCCTACAATCAAGAACTTCAGAAAAGAGAATAAAAGTTTTTTGCTTAAAACATTATTCCTCGTTCTTTCTTAGGCTGACGAAGGGCGGCGTCCAATTCTTGCATGTTGCGGATCCCGAGTGACGCATCAGGTTAAGGAACCCCTCCGCATCACCATGCCCTTCAGAGGATGGTCCACCATTCAAGTGATTGAAGACTATCGAGTCTAGACCAAAACAGTCTAAAAAGTTTGTCGCTTTCAGCGACGGGTCATCCTCCAACAGATAAGTTGTAGGTGCAAAATCATGTCCCGCTTCAGGGGTCTTGATTGTAGTGTCAGCATTTGTCTCCATCTCTTTCTTCTTGGGGGCCATTGAAGAACAGAAGTGAAGAATAAAGCAAAAGATCAACTACTACATATATCAACAAATTGGCTCTTCGTATTTTTATTGAAAACCGAAAATCATCAATGAAACTCGGGAAGACGAAGAGGAAGTTTTGTGTTTTCGAGAAAGAGATTTAATTGTGATGACCGGTTGTTGACTGGCGCAACTTGACTTAGTCAAATTTTTTCTAAATTCAAAGTATTTCAAAATTTTGAAACACTTTTTAAGTTTTGAAAACTTTGAAGGGGGTCTTGTAGGGCCTAAAAATCAAGTTGCACCCTGAACATACTAATCAGTGATCAAGTTGCACCCCAAAGATCAGGTTGCGCTACTGATATGAAGCTCGGAGAACAAGCTGCGCCACTGATCAGGTTGTGCCTGACATCAGACTGCCCCCAGTCTTATTGTGCCAAAATCTACGTGGCATCTGACACTTAATGGCCATCATTACCTGACAACACTGACAACTGACACCACAGTGAACGAGAAAAAATCTCTTCGAATCCGTGAATTGTGCCGATCAAGGGGTGTTGGTAGACAGCTTTCCTGTACACTTCGTAAGTTGCCTAGGCGCAATCCAGACAAAATCTTTAGTTTGCTAGGCACAATCTGAATGACTTCGGCTCAAAAGCTGCCACGTGTCTAGGCGCGGCTCAATCAGGCGCAGTTGACCGAAGCTCGCGCAACCTGATCAAGTTGAGACAACTTGCATTCTAAAGCAGGATGACGTCGTGCACATGCCACTAATCTCTCAGGACGTGTCTACTATCCTGTACACGACCACACGCATCCCAATCATATGATGCCATGCGTCTAAATACAGTTAGTACACGACATAACAACTGAATGAAAGTTGGCACAACAGGAGGTTGGCGCAACCCAATGTGGCATAATCCAGCCTCACGTACATCAAAATAACTGCTAAAATAGTTATTTCTTGAACTCTATAAATAGAGTTTCTAATCATTGTGAAATTATCATATACATACGCACAGAGATCAAGAACTCTTGCAAAATTGCTGCTGCATTCCCCAAAGGCTCCAGTCTTCAAGTTCACAAGTCCAAGGGATAAAGTGATCGTCTTCTGATCAGATTTCTACAGTTGTACTTCCCCAGAATTCATTGTACTTTGTACTATTCTTTTCAAGTTTGGAATAAACTTTTTTTTTTTTGCAAACAACTTTAATGTTAATATTAGTGTTAATTTAGTATTAATGTTAATATTAATTTTAATAATTTAATGTTAATATTAATTAATGTTAATATTAATTTTTTATTATTAATGTTAATTTTATCATTAATGTCAATTTTAGTATTAATATTAATGTTAAAAATTAAAACTAATGTTAATGTTAATATTAATATTAATATTAACATATTGTTATACTAAAGTTAATTTAGTATTAATGTTAATTTAACATAATTTTATGTAAAACTTAATTTAGTATTAATATTAATTTTTTATTAATATTAATTTAGTATTAATATTAGTTTAATATTAATAATAAATCTATCTTTATTATTTATTGAAATTATTTATTTGAATCCTAAGATAGAATTAAATCCATCTTTTACCATTTATTGATATGATTTATTTGAATCTTAAGATGAATTAAATCTTTCTTTTATCATTTATTGAAAGAATCATTTGAATCCAACGTAATAGTAAATATACCTACGGAACCCACCGTTAAATATAACCCCGAGATGTACCATAAGTAGGCTTACAAGCCCATTAGAGCGGAACTATATATATATATATATATATATATATATATATATATATATATATATATATATATATATATATATATAATTGGAGGTGGACATCGGGTTGGATAATATACACACGAATGGGAGACAAATAGTCCCACTCAACACGCCTAATGAAGACGACGAAGGCCATTCGAGAAGTTCACACAGGGAACGGCAAGGAGATCCAAGCGGTTACGTTTCAGGCCCAAGGGGGACTGCCTAAGAAGGGCGAGAGAAGACTGCCGTGAAGGCTAAAGGGACCCGTCAGGGAAGCAGTTGAAGAATTAGTACGCCAAAAACAAATACAATAGTGAGTTCGTAGGATACAGAAGCAGGAAAAGGCATGCAGGAATTTCACAAGACGAGCTGGATAGACCAATATATGAACTCCTCACAGAAGGATAGGGCCTTTGCCGAGATAAACCTCTATGGGTCGCAAAGTATAAAGCACAGGAGGAATCACGAAGAAAATGGGGATGATCCAAATACGATCAGAAGAGGATAAATCTGCTACGCACCCAGAGAACAGTACGATCAGAAGAGGATAAATCTGCTACGCACCCAGAGAACAGGGATTCAAAGATAACTGACTGTATGGACTCTAATTAATTGTCAATAATCACGTGGAATGTTCGGGTGTATGCTCGATAGGGAGATGGAAGGAAATTAGTCAAATTGTACGAGAAGCCAGATATGTGCTCTACTCGAGACTAAGATAAAGTCAGAAAGAATGCTAAATAGACGTACACTACTACCTTGGAAGCAGATACATAGTCTAAAGTTATGCACGCTGGCATGTATATGGGTACGGTGGGATGGTGAATTGCTTCATATGTCAGAGCAGATGATTGCCATTAAATTCACTAATAAAGGGTGACTTCAATTCCTTTATAGTACGATTTATGGGCATAATGATCATAAGCGGCGGCAGGAATTGTGGGCGGAGATTATATATATTAGTACGTTGGAAAAAGTACAAGTTAAAATTCCTCTCTTGCTAATGGGCTATTTCAATGCCATATTATACCGACACAAAAAAGTTGGGGGCAGACCAGTGGCGGATGCGATTCATCATGAGTTACAATCGTGTTTACTCCATTCTGGGTTACAAAGCCTAGAATATTATAATCTAGATTAACTAATATTCTCCTCCTTAATCTAGATTTTACGTCCAAGTGGTGAACCGCCCATCCATGTTGGGCTAAGAGAGCGATAATCAAGCGAACTGTGTCGAGTCTGGCCACTGGAGCAAAACTTCATCAAAATCAACTCCATGCTGCTGGACGTACCCCTTTGCCACAAGTCTAGCTTTGTGCTTGAGGTTCTTGCCTTCACTGTCTCTCTTCACCTTGTATACCCATTTTAGACAGATTGGTTTGTACCCAGATGGTAACTCAGTAAGCACCCAAGTCCCATTCTTCTCGATGGCTTCCAACTCCTTCTTCATAGCTTCCCACCACTCATGCTCAAGTGCACATCTTGAAAGTTTGCCGGTTCTTTAGCTGACAAAAATAGCATCTCTGGATCAAGAGGTGTCTCCTCGATTTCAGCATATATGTCAGCAATTGAGGTATTTCCTTGGCTCGCTTGAGTCTGTCGTCGGTGTGGGTGAGCCACTTGAAGTTGAGGCTGCAGCTTGTGGCGTAGTAGGCTCCCTTGACGCCATCGTCGCTCCGTGCGTCAAAAGTGTTGCCACATCTCCCGTGCCCTCCGGCGTGTGTACAGCCATGTCCACCGCTCTCTATGGAGTGATTATTGTCTCAACAACAGGATCTTCGACTGAGATATCTACCCAGCCTTGTGGTTCGGTGTCGTCTCCATTGTTCCAGTCCCATCTCCTTTTATTCTCGAACACGACATCCCTGCCAACCTGGATCTTGCTGCGTTGAGGATTATAGAGGCGATGTGATTTGCAGCCCTCTTCCATGCCAAGGTACACTAACGACGTGCTTCGGTCATCAAGTTTCTTGTGATGAGGACCTACAGTCTTCATGTGTGCGATGCATCCAAAGATCCTTAAGTGTTCCAGGTTCGATTTCTTACCAGTCCATGCTTCATATGGCGTGAGCATACCGAGAGCTTTAGTTGGCAATCGTTGAGCAGGTACACAGCATGTCTGTGCCTCACCTCACATGCTTCCAGAAACATGCATGCTCTTGAGCAGGCTCCTTGCTGTTGCCATCACGGTGTGATTCCGGCGCTCCACTATGATGGCTCTTGAGCAGGCTCCTTGTCCTTCCGCTTCTTGTGCGTATGCTGAATACATCATGCGTGGTGACCGAATTGCCTCTTTTCCCTCCTTCACCGCCCATTGGGTCTTCATACTAAATATTCATAGAATTTAATTAACTCCGTATAGTAATAATACTAAATTAGATAGTGGAATGAATTTGCGGTATATTACCAGATCTGCAAGCGTCACTGCGTGGGGTCTTGATTTTCCCGTATGAAGCCCCGCGGCCCGTCGGTTCGCCTTCGCTTTCTCCGATTTCTCCTTGTACACAGGAGTATCCATCTTATCCAAGACCTACTCATAGTAGTCCTGTCGGATCCAATTCGGCTTCGTATGCCCCGTTCGAAGGTCATGCATCGCATCCCGTATCTTCTTTCCGACGAAAATTAGGTTATGAACTCGATACTTGTTCTATATTCTCTATAGCTTGCTTTGTGAACAAAGAGTTTACATGCGTTCTTCTCCCGAAATACAACTCTATAAGTTATTGCCTTCAATCTCTCATTTTCTGATGGAAATACAGCATGTATGTTACTGTAACTGGCCAATCACTCTCGTAAACATCATATTTAGGAAATTTTTTTACTCTCTCGTGACTCTTTTGAAATGGTATTCTAGCTCGAGAAGAGAGAAATCCAAGTACAATTGTTACTAAACCTTCCACCATACTAATCCAATACGGCCGATACATATCCGATACGGCCGATACCTGTCGGATATGGCCGATACCGAATCGATAAGGCCAATACAATCCTAGCTATACGACTGATACATATCGGATAGGACGATACCAATTCGCTAAGTCCAATACCATCCGATACGACCTATACCAAACCAATATACCAATACTAATCCGCTACGATCGATACTAAGTACATACGGTCGAGGAGGTGGATCCGCTACCGATATCGATACCGATTTGATACAGATATCGATACCGATACCGATTTTGATACAGACGATATCGATACAGATACTGATAGTCCGATACCGATAGTTCGATACCGATTCTGATACAGATACCGATACCGAACCGATACCGATTCTGATACAGATACCGATACCAATTATGATACCAATACTGGCTCATCACTGATAGTCTGATACCGATAGCGATAGTCCGATACCGATACAATACCGATATCGATACCGATTCTGATACCGATACCGATACACTAAACCTATCTATTACTAGTAGCCATACTCCTCTACAATCCTCTACACTAGGATACACTAGTAACCATATACTTCTCTACACACTAGCTAGTAGTCATACTCTCTCTACATACTCCTTTACACTAGGATACTCCATACACTCTTGATAGGATACACTAGTAGCCATACTCCTCTACATACTCTCTACACTAGGGGTGAGCATTACTCGGTTTTAAAAAAAATTGGTTCGGTGTCGGTTTTGAATATACTAAATTTTCTTATTCGGTTTTGGTTTCGATTTCGGTCCAAAGTTTATATATATATATATACACTGCATGGTTTAAAGTATCGGCAGATACCTATCCGATATGGCCGATACCGATACGATTTGGCATGTCCGATCCGATACGACCGATACCCGATACTGACCGATACCGACATTGGGGGTCTTTTTCCTGGTCATTTTGGCAAAAAAAATTAGAAAAAAGACAAATCACTAAGGGTTTAAAGCATGGTTTAAAGTATCGGCCGATACCGATCCGATACGGCCGATATCGATACAGTTTGGCATGTTCGATCCGATACCGACCGATACCAAATATTGACCGATACCGACATTAGGGGTCTTTGTTCCGGTCAATTCGGCAAAGAAAATTAAACAAAAAAGAAAAATCAACAAGGGTTTAAAGCATAAAAGGTTGTAGAAGCATGTAAAAGAAGAAAATCACATCTATTGTGTGTGTGTGTGTGTGTGTGTGTGTGTGTGTGTGAAGAAAATCACATCTCTATTGTATGTAAACCAATTAGTAAGGGTGACTACTATTTTATTTAATTTCAAAACTACTAAGAAATAGCACTGAATATACTTAAAATTATGCCTAAATGTATAAAATATATTTTTAAATGTAAATAATTTTATAATTATTTGTTTTCCGATACCAAAGTCTGATACTCCAATACGATATCGTCGATACTAGATATTGCCGATACCAATACTCATAGGAATAGTTGATACCGATTCCGATACCGATATTGGAACCTTGGTTTAAAGCATATAAGGTTGTAAAAGCGTGTAAAAGAATCCGATACCGCCGATACTACCGATAATTATTTGTTTCCAGATACCAAAAAATCCGATACTCCGATCCGAAATCGCCGATACTACCGATATCGCTGGTACCAATACTCATAGGAATAGTTCGATACCGATTCTGATACGACATTTTGAACCTTGATACTAAGTTTATATATATACATATATATACTAATTTATATACTAAGGAATTTCTGTGTGTGTGTGTGTGTTACTACCGGCCCCGGCCCCCAACCCCCACCCTACCACCGCCAACAGCCGATCGCCATCCCCACCCCCAACCCCATCATAACCCCCACCCCCACCACGCCGACCGCCATCCCCACCGCCGACACGAAACCCGTCGCCCCTCGCCGCTCAGACCTGAAACCCCCCAGCGACCCCCCACCCCCCCCCACCACCGCGACCCCACCCCAACCATCGCCGACCGCCATCCCACCGCCGACACGAAACCCGTCCCCCCGCTGCCCCGACCCACCCCCCCCCCCCCCAAGCGACCCCCACCACCACCGGCACCGCCTCCCCCCGTCGCCCTGACCCCCCCCAGCTACCCCAACCCAACCACCGTGACTCACACCCCCGCCCCCACCACCACCGGCCCCTGCCGCCCCGACCACAGAGAAAGAGAGAGAGGAGAGAGAGAGAGATCTAGAGAGAGAGAAAATTTGGGGGGGAATGAAAAGTCCCCCCCCCCCCAGTCGGTTAAATTTAAGTTAGGGCTGGATATTTAGCGACGGACTAGCAACGGATACATTCCTTCGCTAGTCCATCGCTATACCACCCTAGCTGGCCGACGGAATATCCGTCGCGATGTGGTCGTTAAATATTGCGCCATTTTTTTCAACATTTTCTGCCAACTTTTGACAACTAAGCGACGACATAGCGAAGGATTCTTTATCCGTCGCTATATCTCCGACGACTTAACGACGGATTGGCGACCTTGCTCGCCCTTAAAATAAAATTAAAAAATCGCTTTTCGACAGCAATCAGTCGAAACTTTGTCGGTAGTCCGTCGCTAATATGCGGGATAAAATCCGTCGCTAAATGTCCGTCGTCAAATGGCTGTATTTTGGTAGTGACTGAATGACTATTTTGCCTCCTTCAAACGGTCCAAAGAAGTCATTGAGCTGCACATGGTCGAAATTGACAGATTTTGAACAAAAACGATGGATATAGGTGGTACACCACTCGAAAAGTCTAGATGGTAAACTGTAAAAAAAAAAAAAAAAATTGGGTGACTTTGCTGCATACCCTCTATACTTAGGTAATGTTTATTGCTTTTCCTTATTTATTTTGGTATTTATGAGTGCACACCCGACGTCTTTTTATTATATCTAAAATTTGTTGGTTGTGATTACCTATTTTTATTATATTTAAAATTTAGTAGGTAGGTTGTGATTAACTTTTTTAGTGTCGGTTTTAATAAAATGGTTAAGCATATTTTATGTGCATGTTTAACGTGTAAGTTTAGGAGGAGAGAGAGAGAGAGAGAGAAGAGAGAGGAGAGGGACAGATGTGGCATAAAAGAGAGAGGACATATGGCATATCCAGAGAAAACTGCGAAAGAAGAAGGAAGACTGCGAAAGATTGTGTACACCTATCCCACCTACCATCGCCTTGACGTTCCATTGCAATTTCTTTACAGTCACGTCTCCCGCGCGCGCGGTCTCCTTCCCACCATGCACACCTACCCCGCCATGACGTCGGAATTCAAATGTTAGCTTAGTAACTTAAGAGCTCTATATAGAGAGAGGAGCTACATCCTTATAGTTATAATTAACACAATTTATATCAGAGAGCTCAACAACAAGAAGAGATATGGAGTTAGAGAGAGTATTGTCCTTGTTACACTTTGCTCTTTACTGTTGTTGCGGCTGCGGCTGCGAGCTGCTATGCCGGCACATCATAAAGATGAGTCTCATCTCGACCGGAGAAGCTTTCCGAAGGGCTTCATCTTCGGTGCCGCTGCCTCAGCTTACCAGGTGTGTGGAAACAGAAGTGAGCTACATGGAACACATAGGAGTCCACCGTCGTCTCCACGGTGGACCAATGTGTTCCATGTATTGTATGCGATATTTTTCTTTTAATTACTTAGATTCTGTCTGGATTGAAAAGGAAAACATAAGCAGGGTTAAGTGATGGGTAGGGGAGTAATACTTATAATCTTGCTTGGATTTGACTGAGAGGTTTTTTTTTTTTTTTGAGGGTGTCTACTTCTTAATGGTGCTTGGAGGCATGCCTCCAAGGGGGCTCAAATCCGCGCCACTGCGCCGGGTGCTCCACCGTTCCCAACGGACTACGGCCACTGGGACTTTGACTGAGAGTTAAGTAGGGTAATTTGAATTAATGAGAGATTTTGAGTAAGAAAATATTAACAAAAATACAATAGTTATCAAATACCTTTATTACATGTCACATAAATTAGCTTTCGAATACGTTTATTACATGTCACATAAAATTAGTAAGAAAATCATTAACAAAAATACAATAGTTATCAAATACCTTTATTTACAATTTTTAATTAAAAATTGTAAATAAATAAATAAATAAAATTATGTTTCAAACAACAAGTCGTCATTTTTCCTTGTAATCTCCGATTTGAGATATAAAAAAATAGACAATAAGGTTAAACTTTCTCTCACTTAACACTCTACGACTCCTCCTCCAAAAGCTCCACCCTCAAACTAAGTATATTTTTCACTCACTACACTCTATTTCTCCTCTACAAAACATGTCCAGAAAAGCAAAATTATTTCCAAGGGGGGCCTTGGATTTTACTAATATGAACTCTTGGTACCCCCAAACATTTCCAATCCTAGACATGAGTAAGGAATCAAAATCAAAAACTCATTTCTAAGCCTCCAAAATTTGTACCAAACGGTCCCTTAAGGTCGGCCTCCACTGTCATAGTAAAAGATAAACATAGCACACGGAATTGAATGTCTAGTTCCGTCCCGGCAAAGGAGCTCCTTTTATATATATATATATATATATATAATATATATATATATATATATAATATATATATATAAAGTTCTATATATATATATATATTTTCCATGCAATTTACGTAATTTTGCCTGCTACAGTACGAAGGCGCTGCAAGAGAAGGTTTCAAAGGTCCTAGTATCTGGGACAATTCACTCACGCTCACCCAGGTTCTCTCCCACTTTCTCTTCTATCAAAAGAACCCCTTCAAAGAAAATCTAGATCACACTATATACATTCAATTTTCTTGCAGAAAAAATAGCAGATGGAAGCAATGGAGACGTAGCAGTAGACCAATACCACAGATACAAGGTATTACTATACATTGTATATAGTGAAAAGTAAATGTTTTTTTTTTCTTGTGAACTACTTAGACTGAAGAATATATATATATATATATATATATATATATATATATATAATATATATATATATATATATATATATATTTGTGTGTGTGTGTGTGTGCAGGAGGATGTACACCTAATGAAGGAGATGGGCATAGATGCATACAGATTCTCCATCTTGGCCAAGGATACTTCCAAGTAAGAAGAACTGCTTAAGTTAACTTGTCTTTGTCCAAAATTACTCAGATTCAATGCTTAAGTTAACTAGTGCATGAATATGTACACTACAAGAAATTTGAGTTTCGTGACAAGTGGTTTGAGACAAACAAAACTTGTCACTGGAAGGATACTTTGTGACAAGTAAGTTTTGTTGTCACTCGTAAATCATTTAATGACTATATTTTTTTACAAAAATGCTATTTGACTAAAAAATGGGTGATAACATCTCCTATTATATGCTATGACATGATTGCTGACATGGCAGCTGACATGACAAAATTTAACATTAAAATTAATATTAATATTAACATAATATTAAATTAACATTAAGATTAGTATTAACATTAATATTAACATTTGTATTAATATTAATACTAATATTAATGTTAATTAAATAATATTAATATTAATGTTAATTATATTATTATTATTTATTATTATTATTATTATTATTATTATATATTATTATTATATTATTATTATATTATATTAATATTAATACTAACATTAACATTAACATTAAGATTAAAATTAATATTAACATTAACATTAACATTAAAAAAAATTGGTAATTAATCTTTGGGTTAAATTTGTCATGTCAGCTGTTATGTCAGCTGCCATGTCCGATGCCACATAATGGGAGATGGCATCACCCAAATATTTTGGGAGCTAAATAGCATAATTGATATTTTTATTGGTTGTCACTCAATATGACACTGGAATAAAACATTAATTTTTGATGAGAATCAAAGACAAATTCAATGTGACAAGTGAAAATATATTGCACTTGAGGTGTATTAGTAACATCCTTAAAAAACTATAACAACAAGTTCTATGTGACAAGTAAAAATACTTGTCATTTAAGGTGTATTATGTCAAGTAAAAATTATATATTGCCAGTTAAGGTGTATTATGTGGCTTTACTTAAAAATTGTAACAACAAATTCTTATGACATGTAAAAGTATGTCACTTAAGGTGTATTATGTGATTTTTAAAGAATTATGCCAAGACGTTCTTGTGACAAGTGAAAATACTTGTCACTTAAGGTGTATTATGTGACAACTGAAAATATTTGTCACTTAAGGGTATTTTGTGACTTCTTAAAGAATTGTAACAGTAAAAAATATGTGACAAGTTAAAATACTTGTCACTTAAGGTGTATTTTATGACTTCTAAAATAATTGTAACAGTAAGTTTGTCACTTTAGATGTATTTTGGCAGAATTCATGTATATTATATTTTTGTTAACAAACTAAGGATTGTGGTGCAATGGTAGCATGTTTGGTTCTAGAATAAAAGGTCATGTGTTTGAATCATAGAATCAAAATATATATATATATTATGTTTGTTTACAATAAGAAGTTATTTGTGACAATATCGTGCGTCATTTATAACTTTACAGTTAAGTTGTATGTCGTCATGAAAATGGTACTATCAGTGACAAGGTTTGCTTGTCACAGATAAAATGTTTTGTGATGCCATATTTTAGTAGTAACTTATTTTCCATCTACGACGAAGGTATATGCAACGAAAATACGTCGTCACTGTACTCGTCACAGAAGATGTGTTGTGACAAGTTTCACAACTTTTGTGACAACTTACATGTCACAAAACCGAATTATATATATATATTATATAATATATATATATATCTATATATATATTATATATATACATATATATATATATACATATATATATATACCTCGCCGGTGCGTGCATGATCGAAGTAGTGGATCACCAAACACTTGATCATTCCTCGTCTGGTCGTACTTCGGCTGTGTTGTCGGCTGCTGTGGGTCGTGGACAATCTCCATGCGTCTAATTTTTTGGTGGTCGGTCGATTTCAACCCTCAAATCGCATCCCCCTTGGCGGCAGTTTGGGTCAATCTCCCGGTATCCGGCTTCACTTGTTCGACCAATTTGCTCTTTTTAGGCTGGCGCAATCTTTCGGCACGCCTCTAAAATTGGACAGCTCCATGGCGGATCTGACCCGACCGAGCACGACGCGCATCTTTGTTGAAGTCGACACCAGCCTACCCATGCCTTCTCGTGTGAGAGTTAACCTTCCTAATCAACGTAGCTACTGGCAACATCTAATTTTCGAAGATCCCCACTCAAACAAGTTCTGTTCTAGTCCTCCGCTCATGGAGCAGCAAGAGCCCGCCAGGGGTGTTGAACAACAACCACAAATCGACATCCCCAGTACCATCAAGCCCATCCCGCCCCCGGTCTCTGTTGCCTCCCCTAAGGACTTCTACTCTCGATCCTCATCCCGCTGGGATTGCTCAGAGGGATACCATCCTTGATGCCTGGTGTGAAACTCATCCAACCCATGGGGGACGGAGTAGGGCGCCCTAGGGGGCTCCTCGTCTGTAGTCTCTCCGCGCCCCTAGTAGGACCCGAGGACATATCGGTAGCTTTCCACTTAGATCAGCACAGCCCCCCCCTCAGGGACCGAGTAGCAGGCGGCAGCCCTTCGACCACTGGAACACGGACCGGCGTCTCCCCATCGTTCACCATTGCAATCGAGTTGGAGGAAGGACAATTTCTCCCATCGCAGACGGAGGAGTTCCTTGCCCATGGCTATACGTCGGGTGAGAGGCCACATCAGTGTGCATGTTACATGCAAAAGCCAAGTCTTCTACATGTGACATTTTTCTTTGATTGAGTAACGTTGGAGACTTAGCCTCTTTTGGCTAATTTAGTATAGGCTATTTTAAGCATAGACTATCTTTAGCATATGCTTAATGCTATATAAGAGAGCATCCTTTCAAATGAAAAACACAACTTCACTCTCTCTCTCTCTCTCTCTCCCGAACTCTCTCTTTCATTATAAAGCAATCGATATTCGTAAAGTTCTTTGTTGTTTTCTGGGCAACGCTAAAGTTTGGGCCACTCTTTCCGATTTGTGTGCAACTAGAAGATACCGGTAGAGCGGACGTTTCACCACTAGGAGCATTCGGATCAAGTCTGCATATAGACCCGAAGTAACTCTTAGGACAGTGCAATGTCCGTGACTTCCCTGGAGGCCGGTAACATTTACTTTATTTTTATATTTTTGCAGATTTTTAAAGGAAGAAATGGATTAATTTCCAACATTCTAAGAGTTGATCTATTTATAAAATAAAAATCTCTAATTTTTGTTACAAAATTTGTTATCATTCAAGGTATTGTTACACCAAAGATGAAGTTCTAGACAGATTTAAGGTCTATAAGTCTGAAGCTGAGAACCAGTTAGATAGAAAGATGAAGATTCTTAGATCAGATCATGGTGAAGAGTATACCTCAAATGATATGACTAACTTCTATGAAGGACATGGAATTATTCATGAGATAACTGCTTCTTATTCACCACAGTTCAACGAAGTTGCTGAAAGAAAGAATCATACTTTGTTAGATAGGTCAATGACATGCTTCTCAGCTCAGGTGCCCCTAATAATCTATGGAGAGAAGCCCTTTTATCAGCATGTTATATCCTTAATAGGATACCCAGTAAGACTAATAATAAGACCCCATATGAGTTATGGAAAGGTCGAACCCCTAGGATTAATTACCTTAAAGTTTGGGGATGTCTAGCTAAGGTAGGAATTCTCGAACCCAAAAAGAGAAAGATTGGACCTAAGACTGTAGATATTGTGTTCATAGGATATGCCCTAGATAGCAATGCCAAATATTTCTTGTAACTCTTTCTAAAGTAAATGAAATCTCTAATAACACAATTATAGAAGCTAGAGATTTAATTTACTTTAAGAATATTTTTTCCTTCAAGGATAGAACCCCTTCATCTTCCTCTAACCCTTCTCTTACTTCATCTAGTTCTCATGATCAAGTACCTAGTTCTCAACCTGAACAAGTCATAGAACCTAGAAGGAGTAAAAGAGAAAGGATTGAAAAGAATTTAGGAGAAGGATTCTTTACCTTTTTGATAGGGTGATCCCTCAATTATGAAGAAGCCATATCCTCTCCTGATGCCCCTTTCTGGAAAGAAGCTATTAATAATGAGTACAGCTCCATTATGGAGAACAATAATTGATTTTTAGCATACCTTCCTGTAGGTAGTAAACCCATAGGTTGTAAGTGGATCTTAAAAAGGAAACTTAGAGCCGATGTTACTATAGAAAAAACAAGACTAGACGAGTAGCCAAAGGATTTACTCATAAAAAAGGATTAGATTATTTTGATACCTACTCTTATATTGCTAGGATTTCTTCTATTAGAACCCTCCTGGCCTTAGCCTCCATCATGATATGCTGATCCATCAAATGAATGTAAAGACAGCATTTCTAAATAAAGATCTAGAGAAAGAGATCTATATGGAGCAACCTGAAGGTTTCATTACTAAAAGTCAAGAAAAGAAGGTTTGTAAATTAGTAAAATCTCTTTATGGCCTAAAGCAAGCTCCCAAGCAATGGCACAACAAATTTGACAAAGACATTATAGAATTTGGTTTTATGCCAAATGAATATAACAAATGTTTGTATTCTAAAAATAAAATAGAAGTTGTGTTATCTTATGCTTGTATGTCGATGATATCCTTATTCTAGGATATTCACTGGAACATATAAATAATATTAAGAATTATTTATCTAACCAGTTTGATATGAAAAATCTAGGCGAAGCAAACCTAATTCTAGGAATGCAAGTGTCCAAAAGGAAAGATGGCTATACTCTATCCCTAACACATTCAATTGACAAAATGCTAAGGAAGTTTGAGTATTTTGACAAAAAACCTGTCCTTACTCCTTTTGACAGTAATATTGTTCTCAAGAAGAATGAAGGATCACCTATAGAACAACATAGATATTCACAAATGATAGGGTCCCTTATATACATAACAAATATGACCCGATATTGCATTTGCTATTGGAAGACTTAGTAGATATACCGGTAACCCAAATTAGTCACATTGGACTACATTGGATAGAGTATTTAGATCTTAGAGGCACTCTTGATTACAAACTTCATTATACTAGACATCCCGATATCACAAATTTTATTCAGATGCAAACTGAGTAACTGATTCACATGATGTAAAATTCACATCTGGATTATTTTTACCCTAGCAGGAGCTGCAATATCCTGGGAATCATGTAAACAAACTATCATAGCTAGAAGTACAATAGATTCTGAAATGATAGCTTTGGATACTACCTGTACAGAAGCCGAATGGCTTAAAAACCTTATTATGCATATACCTGTTTCTGTTCATCATGTTCCTCTAATTTTTATAAACTGTGATAAAATCTGTTATTGAACTACTAAAGGATGATTCTGTGAATGCTAAGAAGAACAGGCACCTGCAGCTACTTCAAATCCATAAAGAGCCTATTGGGAAAATATATGGTTCTTGACTATATAAAGTCAGAAAAGAACCTTGCAGACTACTTGATGAGGGTCTGTCTAGGACATTGATCCTAGAATCATCGAAGGGGATGTGTTAAGCCTATAGTATAGTCACCAGCACTGGCAACCCAACCGAGTCTGATTGGAGATCCCAAGAAGCCGATTCAATGGGTAGGAACAAGCTGGACTAGGTGACTATTATGGAACACTGATTGAGATTAAATTCTCTTTAAAATAAAAGCCCAGGAGGCTGTACATGTGTACATTGATACTCCATCCATATGGTGACAGTGTTCCTTTGTGATATGGATAGGGTGGGGTTAAACTCTTAATAAGTTCAAGCATGATATGCAAGGTTGATTCCAATCACCAAACCTTAAAGACTTAACTATATGAGAGGTCGTGAGGGATGCGACTATAAGACAGGACCAACTTTGACAACTCTCAT
>JANAVB010006394.1:1086409-1120647 GCA_029216955.1 Iris pallida
CAGCTACGTATTCAACCAGACTCTAGTCCGACTTGAATCCGTATAAGCTGTTTAAATTGGTGCAAATATCACTGTATTAAATATATATCTCAATCCATGTAACAGAAGCATAAAGAGAAAATATGAATACTAGTCTGTAGCCCAATAATCTACTAGCCAGAGTAGACTCAAGAGGAAAAGTCTATAAATACTACACAAACCAAGCAGGTATGAAATATGGAAATGAAACATGTATACTATTGAAGAGTTAAAACCTGTAATAAAATGGGTGCTCAGCAACAATCCAACAAGGAACTCTACAAACCTAATCAGCCAACCTGAACGAAAACTAGGACCTCAGTGGGACGTAACAAGATACATAATACATGTCATTATGAATAATGAAGAAGCATAAATAATCAGGGGTTCTCTATCAACTATGTGTAATGCACTGAGAACAACTTTCAACGAATGGAGCTTCCCGAACCAGAGATCATCTCCTAGTGGGTTCGAACCGCCTCACTATCAACAACAAGTACTAATATAAGCCCCCATCTAGTAATTGTCCTCCCCACCCAATGTATCTAGAGCTATTCGACTCTACGACACGCACAATCCACAGTGCGGGCAATATGTCATAATGAAAGCATCTAGCATAAACTATAACGTTTTACGTCCTGGCCACACAGATGATCAGTCGAATGTGTTGGTATGTGTCATGTATCTTTGTATCACATCTCCATGTCCAAGCATGTGTCAGGGTCCAGCAGGATACTAGTATATCTGCCTAACAGTGGGTAGTCTCTAATAAACAAGGCTAGCAAGTAACGACCAACGTATATCGTTGGTTGCACAAAGATTATACTCGGACGTGCAATATAAAGTAGTAATGAAATAGCAAGATATAAAATTGTAACAAAAAATGACATTGTGGCAAGGTATACTTGTCTCGGGGTGAGGTAATGATCTAATGATGTCCTACAGGCAAAATCTTCATGCTTGATAAAAGCAGCAACAACGGGATTTCTACAAAAGTTCCTGGATGCTGAAACAATATCACCAACATTCAATAGCTAAGATAGACCATTCATAAGTCCAATTCTGGGCACAGGGGTAAAACGATAATTTTTGGTTAAAATACGGTCCGCCGTGGGATCCATTTTGCACCCTAAAATGTGCCAAAATAAAAGACCTCTAAACCTAGAAAATTATATGTCCACGAGCCCATAATGATGATACAAACCCAATGGTACATCTAGAATAGAATTTCGATGAGCCGATCTCAAAATGATTCGTTAACTCGGACCTTGGTATCCGGTTTGCACAAAAATGAGTGCTGGAGTCGAAGTCCACAAAATCAAGCAAAAAATATGTCTTCGAGTCTAAAATAATATACGAACCTAACGGTATATCCAGAAACGGATTCGGATTAGCCGATCTCAAAATGACCCGTTGATTCGGACTTCGGGATCCGGTTTGCATGAAAATGCATGTCGGAGCTAAAGTCTACTAAATCTAGCAAATTATATATAAAATTTAGGAAGAACGACATCACGATTCCATTGGTGGCATCAGAATTGAAATTCAGGGTCCCGGGTTCAAATAGAATTTTAGAAGTTGGAATTTACGAATTTGAACGACCAACTTTGGCGTCGAATTCAATCATCCAAAAGACCTCACAATAGAATAAAATTGTAATCACAAGTAGAGGGTTATAACATTTGTGCACAACAACTGGTGGTGCATCAAACGGAGCTACGATGGCGAAGAAAACAATTCCACAAAGTTGTCTCCACAAAACTGTCTAAAATAAACGTAATTTAAATAATCAACTTGGTGGCCGATTTTGATATGTCAAACTATCGAATTAACGATTGAAATTTTAGGTGAGCGAAGGGGTATATACCGAGATAGAGATGTAAGAATCGGATCAACAATCTAATGGTTGAATTGTCCAAAAAATGTGTCTAAAGTCGTTGTCCCGGAGTATACTTCAGACTTTTTCAAAACGCGCATCACGATGGAATTTCGATCCCGAAGTCAAATTCGACTTCCTGTCGTACTGGTAGCCGCTGAGGATGGCCAGGATGGTGCGCTTGTCATCGTCGAGTAGCACGACGACCGGGACAGGGCCGTGCGAACTGCTGTTGCAGTTGTTACAGCGGCAACAACGTGAGTTGGTAGCACGCGGGGCTGCATGCTGCTTATGCTGTGGCGTGTGGGACAGCGTGCAACGATGGGGGAAGCTACGGTGGACACACGCATGCAGGCGGCCGAAGCTGTCGTGGCAGGAGCTCGACAACGAGAGGGGAGAGGTCACGGTTCGAACTAGCGGCTAGGGTTTCTTTGGAGGAGGAGGAGGAGGCTAATAGGATTATATATTGAGAGAGATGAATGGAGGCGAGTATGTCTCACCGTATTGGCGTGGCCTGCAGCTCTATGGTGCGTAGGTGCTCAGGAGGAAAGAGATGATCCAACAGTTCATGTGTTAGCGGGTCGGGTTGGAGGTGAGAACCCATTTGCTGCTGCTGCTCACACTGATTCAAATTAATGGGTACGAGTTAGCGGGTTGGGCTGGAAGTGAGAAACCATTTGACCTCACTTAGGGTGTGGCAATGTTGGTTGGGCTTGTCTTTGTATTGCTATGTGGGTTTGGGTTTGAACCCTAAGGAAGGAAAAAGCAAAGAAAATTTTATTTAGGAAGGATTATATATAAAGGGAGAGTTATATATATGTTGGTATATGTATATACGCTAGTTATATGTATTTATATATATACTCTAAGATATTTATACATGTACCTCTATTCTTTAATATATATATATATATATATATATATATATATATATATATATATATATATATATATATATATATATACTCTCAACCATCATATTTATGTATCTAAATATATAAGTATACAATGATTACTCTTTCTAACTTAATTAATTTATATATTAAAATAGGAATATTAGTAATAATATCAATAAAAAAAGGGTTTACAGGCACTTGGGTTGGGTGGGGTGGGGTGGGTTAGATTGGGCTAGGTTTGGGCTTGATGCGATCATGACTACAAATAAAGTTATTTATAATCATTGACAAAATAATAGCATACAAGAGCTCAAGTGGATGGTATACAAGTGGCATGTGTGTAGAAGACTCAAAATAGGTCAAAACTAAATATTGGGTCGATTAGGTTGGATCGATTTTGAGCCCCAAAATTAATTTAGAACTTAGGTCAAGTTTTATGGTAGATGGTCCAATGGCCTAAATTGACCAGAAAGTTGCACGATGTAAATAGAATGCAAGGGAACAAGTTTGTGTAAGACATAATATATCAAAATGAAGATAATCTTATCTACTACAAAACGCATAAAAAAGTTCTAAAAGATTGACATATCCGACGCTACAAAAATCAAAGTCACAAAAAAGTATGTTTAACGATCAAAACTAATTATAATAAAATCGTTTGTCAAAAATAATTCATTTAGAATTCTTAAAAGAAGCCCTAAAATCCAGGGGGCTTACATCCTACCTACCTTAAAAATTTTGTCCTAATTATATTAAGGCATGATATAAAAGGATGAAAGATTAATATCTAAAGGATAAAGGACTTAGGTACTATCATAGTACGATTTGCCAGTAACATTGTAAAGAAATTATTTAGTATCATTTTAGTGCTACTCTTATATGGTTTAGGATTTCAACAAGTTAGAAAAAAATTGTCTAGGTTGGACATAATTAGAACGACATGGCTTAGAGGGTTTATAATTGCATAATAAGGTGACAAGTTCGAAGAAATCGCTGACAGAGAAGTTGTAGGTCATGGAAAGAAAAGTTCGATAAGTTCAAGGAGAAATTTCACTTGAATAAGGCAAGACTAAGTAGGCATTTAATCAAAAAAATTTGAAGAAACGGTGTCTATGGTAATACGAGTATTAGGCACAAAAAGGTTTAAATCAAGGATTTGATTTTGAGATTATGATATTATTAAGGAAGGGATAAGATCATTCTCGATCTCATAGTTGGAATGATCATGAATTTGTGATCGTTAATCATAGGATAGGAGGGTAAGGATGAAAGGATAGTGATACGGTCTGAAGTTAAAAGTTTAGGTCACTTAGAATAATCTGATAGTCAAACAAGCTAAAGAGATTGCACACCAGTCCATACTATAGTCTAGCCTATCTATCAGGTTTCTAGGATAACACATGATTCCTTAAACACGGCTAGCCTAATCTTAATCCAGAATCTAACTAATAGTATTTGAAGGTCTTCTGTCTAATTTCCATTTGTACACTCCTTGGCCTAGCCTTCTCAATTGTAACCTTCACTAACACAATGTTAAGATGCTCATAATCTGCCTACCAAGGTCTTTGAATGTCCTAGGTTCTCGAATTTCAACACAGTATTAAGTTGTTAAGTTTTTCCTCCGTCTATGGAATATCTTTATAACAAAAATTTATCATCCACCATATACTACTCCACTCTAGATTCCATTTTATTTATCTATTTTAGGACACTCTACTTTCCTATCTCTGTAGAAGTATGGAAAAATGGATATTACTTTTAGTCTTATATCGGAAAGGAGAAGAAGAGAAGTCTCATTCCACTCTATATATAGAGCCCCATTGCCTCATTTGAAAAGGGCACAAAAGAAGAAAGTAAAGGGAGCCGTTGAATCCCGGGAGCCTGTTCGAGCCACAAAAAGTGGATGAAAGGTGCAGCGAAGACTGCCACTCCCAGGCTACGTGTGAGACGAAGGCACATCACAAGAAGAAGGATGCAGCATCCAATTTGCGCATGAAGCTTGGGCCTAGGAAAGATCCTCCATCTATTGATAGAATTGCCTGTCCCCCGGGTAAGATCATGTTGGATTCTGAGTACTATGCATCTTCTAGAGATAGTATGAAGAAATCAAAGGCACCATGCGCCTTGTTCGATCAATGTGCTATGTCAACAGTTAGTCGAAAGAATGCACTGGCAGTAATGTGCATAGCTGACGTCAAACTGTACAGAACTGGTTCGTGTGCTTCGGCGCCTCGAACGACATAGTTCTTGAAGTCCCCCCGTCACTAGGGCGCTCATGTACAGGAACCAAGCCAAGGGAAATGCTCTATTAGCTGATGCGTATGGGCTCTACTTTTCGGAGTAGCGTCTGAAAGAAGTGCTAAAGCTCCATTAGCTGATGCGCAGGGGCGCTATTTTCGAAGTAACATCTGGAAGATGCGTTGATGCTTCAGCTAATATGCAGTGTCACTAAATAGTGCATGTGCTGAGGCTTTCTTGCTGATGACTAAGTCTTCAGTCAAAGTCATCGCTTCTCGAACCCCCCAAAGTGGCAGCAATTAAGGAGATGTTGACTCAGCCGCTTAAAAGCAGTCATTAATCTTCCCAGAAGTGCAGTAACTTTGTTACTTCGTAAAAGTGCAGCTCTTTCAGTCTATCTCAGAAGCACATCCCCTTTATAGCTATTCAGGAGCATATTCACAGAAGCACAGCTCCTTCGGAAGCTCTCCATAAGCACAGCTCCCTAAAAAGTACAACCTTTATGACGTACAGGCCACTCACCGCATGCACTTTGTTGAAAGATGTCAAATCCCCAATGTCGCCTCAAGAGCAGAGTCATCCATCCCTCAAAAGCGCAGTGACTTTGTCGAATCAAGATCATAGTCATTCATCGCCCAAAAGTGCAGTGACTTCAATGTCTCAAGGTTAGTTATTCATCGCCCAAAGGCATAGTCACTCGTCGCCTCAAGTGTGCAGTCTACTCGTCACCTAAGAGCACAGTGACTTCGACATCTCAGAGGCACAGCCTGCTCGAGGACTCAGGAAGCACAGTCTCTTCGACGTCTCAGAAGCGCAGCCCTTTGGAGGACCAAGAATCACAGTCTCCTCGACACTCCCCAAAAGCGTAGCTCATATAGCATGTAACTCCTCTTCAACATGGCATTATGCCACGTGGCCAGTTTGGCAGCCGTATCTCTTCAGATGCAATCAAATTCAGTTTGTTCAAACAATTCTATCTCCTTAGATACAATCGGATCTAGTTTGTTCAAACAGTTGTATCTCTTCAGATACAATCAAATTCGGTTTGTTCAAACCGTCGCCCCTGAGATAAGATCGGGATTCAGTTTGTTTAATAGCCACTCTTTTGATATGAGCAAAATCTATTCAGTTTTCGTCCGAGCAAGATCGTCGGACAATGGCTAAATACCACGTGTCAGTTGCTCCGTCATATTGATGAAGGATACTGTCCGAGATCTCGATAACAGAGAATTCTAACAATCGCCACGTATCAGTCCAGCAGCAGCCCTCATGGACCAGTTATAACATATCTTTCTAAAATCTCGCACGCGCAGCACTCCTGTGCGTCAAAACCAATGTGCACATTGTATATGTGTGCCTATAAATGGAAGAAATCTTCCTTCATTTAAGAGGTCGACATCTTTTTAATTGACAACCCAGATTATCAATCATAGGCATCAGAAAGTCAGAGCAAGTTCAGTTCGTAGTCAGATCGTCAACAGAGTAAAGGATCCACTATAGTGCTCGATCCTCACCATCATACTTTCCCAGAAACCTTTATGCTTAGATCTCTTGTTTAGGAATCTTTTGTACCCTCTTATAAGTTTGAAATAGAAAAAGTTCTTCAAATTTTGTTCATGGCAAACAAGATGGCGACTCTGCTGGGGACTTTTATCTTCTTCGACGAGAAGGTGGTGACGCAATCTGATGACAAATTGTTGGGATCTTCTCAAAAGATGCTAGTCGTACGCTTCGATCATCAAGCTTTGAAGATCTCCTTTCTGAAGAGAAGTCGAGCCCTTAGAAGAGGATCGTAAAGCCGAAGAAGACTCAACGAACTTGGATGCCCAGGTCTGCTATGACGAGCAGCAAGATGGAGGGGGATGCGCTCCAGACCCCAATGAATGGCGAAGCATTGAAGACGCCTGCAACCGCTGTTGATGTACTGCCTCGATTAACTCTTGTTGCTGAGAAGCGCAGCTCCCCTCCTGCATGCCAGGTAAAGGCACAGTGCAAGAAGAAAGGTGCAGCTTCCCACCCACGTATGTCGACAGCTACGCAGGCTACAACTTCTGTATTTAACAGAATTGCCTACCCCTTGGAAAAGGCTATGTTGGATTCCAAGTGTTACGCACCTTCAAAGGGTAATATGAAGAAATCAAATCCAGAACGTGCCTTATGTGATCAACGTGCTACGTCAACAATCATGTTGGATTCTAAATGCTATGCACCATCTAGGGATAGCAGGAAGAATCTAAGGCAGCATGTACCCAACATGCTACGCCAACATTCATGTTGGATTCTGAATACTACATACCTTCTAGGGGTAGTACGAAGAAATCCAAGACAGCACGGGCCTCAAGCGATCAACGTACTATGCCAGCATGAACCGAAGGCCTGCATTGATAGTCGTTCACACAGCCGACGGGAAACTGTACGAAACGGGTTCGAGTACTTTGATGCCTCGACCAGTGAAACCTCGTTGTCACTTGAGCACTCATGCGCATGATTCAAGCCAGGGAGTGTATACTGTAAGGACAGACTCATGTGAGAAGCGGTCTTGTAAGCATAAAGTGATTCTGCCTCATGAGTAACTCTCTGACCAGGACGTAAGCATGTCTCATGTGTAGGGACTGGACAGAGGGAACCTACCTTTACATCTTACTCATGTGCAGTATACTTGTACGCACGAGGTGAATATAGATGTGGAAGCTTCTAACCTGCGCAATATGATCTCTCACAAGTGCAAGGCGCGAGAAGATTTTGTTGCGCACAAAATGCATGTCTCAACGCACTTTTGCTCCAACGTCATTATCAATTATTGTTGCTACCAAGCAGCATCATTGCCACCGAATAGGTAGTTCATTTTTCAATGACTGCGACCAACGGCATCTGTCCATCAGAGACTGGGTGAGAGATGGCTGAGTGAAGAAGAAGATGAACTCTTAGTTGCTTCATACAATGCGACATGGGGTTCACCTTCTCTCAAGAATTTTTCCATAAACCCTCTCGTTTCGGCTAGCAAATCTAAGAGACGACCTAGAGGTAGTAAGACGGCAGTGTCTAGCACGGGTGTCTTCCAACACACTCGTGCCATGTCCAAACCCTCGTCCCAGGGACTATTGCTTCACATGCAATACTGGCTGGGGGTAGTCAGAACCCGACATTCCATAACAATCCCTAATTCCAACCAAAGGAGGGTTTGTATGGAACTGACACAGATGCATCCGTGGGTGTATGCTACCAACAAGCTAGAGGTAGTAATTACATCAAGTCAGAGGATGATGGCAATCTACCCGTCTACCCACAGGATTGCAAGACTCAAGGGTCTGAACTAAAGAGTAAAAGATCCACAGTGCCCTCTATCTCTCCACACCTGATGTTCGTTTATATGGCCGAGGGTGACAACGTAGGAAGCAGCGAGGGGTCCAACCATCAACAACATATAGAGGCCCTTGAGACGGGCCTGAATACGCTAAATCAAACTATACAAGCCTTGACTTTTGTGGTGCAAGAGATCAAGGATAAGTTGACGTACAATACTCCCGCTCCAGCAAATTGAAACCCAGGAACAAATGGGAAGTCCAATGCACCTCCTCATGCGCCATCTTTGTTCATAAACCAAGCACAACCACAATCATCTGGCCTGCCAACGTCAGGACCCACAGTGTCAAATGATATGCAGTAGGTGCTCAAGGAGTTGTATGCTCGTTTCGATGCCCAGGACAATCAAGAAACACTCCGCAAAATGGGAATCTGACAACTTTATCCCTTTGAGTGGGATAATGTGATATACCCTTCCAAGTACAAGCCGTAGATGCTCAAACCCTTCGACGCGAAGGAGTCTCCTCATCGATATTTGAGGTACTTTGCCTCAGTGACAGGGCATCTGCCCGAGGACGACGCTCTACTTATGAGTATATTCATTGGGGCAATGCAAGGGGTAGCCTATGAATAGTGCTTTAGCCTCCCTAACAATTGCATCTCATCGTTCAAAGATTTGAAGTGCCTCTTCTTCAATCGGTTTTACAAAGGAGGAATGGATATGTCAATGTTCTCTCTCATAGACATTATACAGAAAGAAAAAGAGCATGTTCGTGCTTACATCGAGCGCTTTCGACAAGTGGCCTTAAGGCTTCCTGTTGGTGTCCTCGATCCTATGTTTATGGATTCATGTCGCAAAAACATGCTTCCCGTAATTAGATTATGGATCAATGCTCCATGCGTCGAGTGGGCACCATTCATTACATAGGCAGAGAGTGCCGAAAGGAACGTCCGAGACGCACGCATAATGGGACTTAACTTCCCCATATTGGAGGACAAAGGGAAGCGCTGGTTCAGCAACACCCCATCCATAATGGAGTTATGATATTACAAAGAGTTTATAACGAGTGAGCTAATAAAGAAGGATGACTTTTTACTCATAAAAGAAGTCCTACTACATCAAAATGAAAAAAATCTCTCCAAAGGAGGGGAACAAAAAGAAGACATCAATACAACTGCCTAAGTAGGTCGGCGCAGAAGCTCATCAATTTGGTTCCTTAGGAAGGCGATCCTGGGTCCGACAGATTCCACTGTTCGGTGCTCTGCTTTATGATGCCTAGCTGACTCCTCCCTCAGCTGAGACAGTCCTTAGTAAGCAGCCTCCAGATCTGCCGAATAAGCACCTACGTTCTCCTTCTCTTCAGTCAGAGCCTCAGACTACAAATGAATGGACTTCTGTTCGTCTCTGGATTTCTCTAGCTTACTCTCAACGGTGGCCAGCTTTTCCACTAAAATTTGGATCTGCTCTCGGAGACTTTCGTATTATCCTTCCAGAGTGTTCTGACGACATACTTGGACCTCCTCGACGATGACCATCTTCTCGATCCGAGCCTCGATCTCTGTAAGTCAGCACACCGCGGCCCCTCGCCCCAATTCATATTGGAGAAGTTCCGTGGCCATCTTCTCTAACTCTGCATCCACCATGGACGAAAGATTTTTCTCAAGGCCTCGAAGCTCTAGAAGACTGGCCACTATTTCTACCATAGAGGCTTCCAGAGCATCAGTTTTTGCCTCATACCCAGTATCTATCTCTGGTTCCCCAGCAAACATTAACATGCAACAGGGCCCTGTCGTCCAAAAAATCTCCATGTTTGCGATTTCCAGCTGGATCAAAAATATTTCAAAAATATTCTATGACAAAGGTCATAGTTCATATCCACATTACCTCTGAACTATCCAGTTGTCACTGTCACACCCCGATCCGGAATTACCCGAATCATTATCCTCACAAGGGATGTGATACCGTACGAGCCTGGAATTGCGCTCGTGTAAAGCAAGATGAAAAGTTCTTAAATGGTTATCTTTGATTTGATATTAGAAAATAGAATAAAATAAAGAATACAGAATAATTCTCTTTATTGAATGAACTGAGATCACAAAGGCTTTTAATAGCCCAACTGAATTCGCCAGATTGGCTACAACACTCAAGTTCTCTCTTGCCCACGAAGGATTTCACCATTCCATACATCATGCCATCTATATCTCGACCGCATCAATCCGGTTACAAGTTCGAGCGTCAATGCGATCGCACGCTTCAAACGCTACAACATTCCCTGCCTCTACACGATCAAGCGAAGCTTTGCCGTGAGCAATCCATTCCCTGCACCATGCATGAAAGCTGGTGGGGGATCAGTACATTCGTCCTCGCATGTACTGATGAAAAGACCCACTTTCTAAACCGATATTTAGTATTTATGTTGAATCATGCAACTTAGCTTATGATCTTGCTATATTCTCCTTAGGGTCGATTTCATGGCATATTCGAAAGCGGTAAAGCATGTTATCCTGGCAATTATGTTATTCGAATTTAATAGGCAAGTAATCTCTTGTTTGTTTTGTAGCATGACTTCTTACCAACATAGACGCACCTTCCCTTACACTGACACACAGTAAATACGCCCCATTTCTTTCTTGTCATGTTATAAGTGCTCTCTATGTAGGATCTATGTGTGCAGGATACATAAGTTCCTGCACTTTCAACCCATCATTCCGTAACTATATAAAGGTCGTTGACGTATCCGCGCCAGAATGGACTAAAAGTTTCTCTTTTTTTCTTTTCTTTCTTTTTTTCTTTCTCAAATTGGATAGCCCGATGCCTCTTGTAGTGGGTTGCTATCCCAATTACAGAGACCTTCCATTGTATACCATCATTGTGGCTTTTCACATCTCACTAAGCTGTCTTTAATCGTCTTACAGATGTGCGCCTCTCAAAGATTATATCCTTCCTAGGCCGAACGGTCCCGGTGCCCCTGCGCAGCCCGTTCGAAGGTAACACCCATGCACAGAAGATTATCTCATTATTTTCTTAAGTCCATTCGATCATGCAACACACTATATTCAAACAACCAAACATAGTCTTGAGTCCAAGACTCAGACTTTATCATCTCGTTTCTTCTATTAACTTTCTATGTTCTCACATTCCATACTTTGTTTCAATGTTCAATGGTATCATGCCTCAACTCAAGGTTCGGTCAGCCGAACAACCCGAAGGTCCCGAACACTTTTCTAGACATCATGTCACATCTGACATTTCAGTCACCATCATGCCACAACAGTTCTCTTCGCAACAAAGCCATCTTTTATGATTCTCATGCACGTAGGCATGCTTTGACACGATTGTTCTAATTTCTTTGAGTCGTGCATGCGATGCACGCTCGATACTGTAATTCCATGTTCTTAGCCTTAATGTTTAATGTTCGTGGCTTGCGCGCTAGGACGCTCGCTTGATAATCTTTCAATGTGCTAGCCTTTCTAACTCATGCACGAAGGCACGAAATGGCTCGTGCATGAAGGCACTCGTCGAATACAGTTATCACATATTTTGTGGCTTGGCACCGAGGCGCTCGCCTTTCTGATATCCAATATTTCATAGCGACTCATGAATTTGATGCATGTTTCATTTCAATTATTCTAAACTAGTGTTCGACACACACTATGATTTATCTTCGATCGACCACGCCCGTGGCATCGATAGATTAACCTAGCATACCATGATACATTTTACTTAGAATGAAGGAGTAAAAGAAGAGTCAGTCCTCCCACCTTAAGCCGATACGCCTTGTTTTTTGCCGAGCCGATGCGGCTAGATTTTATAACTTTGTTGCACGGCCAAATCTTCTGACTTAGCCATTCGAGCACTTCTTGTTTCATTGAACTACTCAATCAATTTCGATCTACCGTACCCAAGTCCCAGCCCGTTGCGAGGCGGATGATTTGGTTTTGTGGACCCGTTGCGAATGAGACAAATGTCGACCTCTAATATTTTAGCGTAAATGGATAGCTTGCACATGAAACCAACTAAAATCAATACTTGCATCGATTCGGTCTTCGCGCCTTGGGTCGATTCAATTTCTTATAAGCTTCGAGCCAACCCAACGTATTATCATTCGGGGCAATGCAGCACTTTACATTGATTTAACTCGATGCATTCTTTGGGACAATTAACTCTTCGCATCACCTAGTTCAACATTTCTCGGGACAACGTAACTCTCGTATCGATTTGCATCGATACATTTCATTCGGTAAACGTGACTCTTTGAGTCAACGTCTCAGCGTAAGTACGTGCGGAACAGGGCATTACAGTCACTACTCGAGCAAATATGTCATTGGATCCCAGCTGCTCTAGGACATTCCTTTATTATTTCCCTAGTAGAAGACATTCACGTCCATATCACTTCTGAGTTATTTTCTATATCCCACAGAGTTTCATTCTTACCATGTTCGTACAACCTCTGAGTAAGAAAATTCTACCATAAAATCTCATGTTTACCACGTTCAATTATCTTTGAGTAAATATTCTATTCAGCAACCTTCGTTAACCCGAACAATAAACAATCACGTCCATCACCTCTGAATTATTTTTTGCATCCCTATAAAATCATATCTTACCACGTCCGTATAACCTCTGAGTAAGATACCTTTAATTGATTCTATGTTTACCATGTCCATATTACCTCTAAGTAAACATCCTATCAATTGACTTTTTACCAGTGCATACATAATACCTCTGATGGTGTCTGTCATCTCAACTTACCATTCACTTAGTTCTGAGTATGCCAAGGCACTACTAAAATAACCCCGTTTAGCGACGTCAGAGTACGTCATTTCACCAGCGACGTTTTGCGACGTGTATATAAAGCTGTCGCTATATTTCATAACTAGCGACGTCATTTCTTGCCGTCGCTAAATTACGTCGCTATTAGATGATATTTTAGTAGTGAGGATGATAAGTCCACATAAATTCTCCAGCGGAAGTACCCAAACCTTTAATGTCCATATTACCTCTTAGGAAGTTATGCGTATAAATACTCTACTGTTCATACTTCTGTTCAAAGTATTTCAAAACTTGTCCAAGTTTTAAAAACTTTGAAGGGGATCTTGTACAAGCATAAAAAAAGGAATATTATTTTATTCCACATTGGAAAGGCGAAGAAGAGAAGTCTCATTCCACTCTATATATATAGCCCCTTGCCTCCTTTGAAAAGGGGACAAAAAGAAGAAAGTAATGGGAGCCCGTTGAATCCTGGGAGCCCGTTCGAGCCACAAAAAGTGGCTGGAAAGTGCAGCGAAGACTGCCACTCCCAGGTTTCATGCCAGACGAAGGCATAACATAAGAAGAAGGGCACAAAATCCCGTTCATGTTTGAAGCTTGCGGTACCGAAAAGATCCTCTGTCTATTGATAGAATTGCCTGCCCCCCCAGGTGAGGCCATGTTGGATTCTGAGTACTATGCACCTTCTAGGGATAGTAGAAAGAAATCCAATATAGCACACGCCTCGCACGATCAATGTATTATGCCAACAGTTAGTAGAAAGCATACACTGGCAGTAATGCACACAGTTGACGACAAGCTGTACAGAACTGGTTTGAGTGCTTCGACGCCTCGAATGATACAGTTCTCGAAGTCCCCCCATCACTTGGGCACTCACGCGCAGGAACCAAGCCAGGGGCAATGCTCTATTAGCTGATGTGCATGGGCGCTACTTTTCGGAGTAGTGTCTGAAAGATGCGCTAAAGCTCCATTAGCTAATGCGCAGGGGCACTACTTTTTGAAGTAGCATCTGGAAGATGCGTTGATGCTTCAACTAATGCACAGTATCACTGAATAGTGCATGTGTTGAGGCTTGTTTTCTAATGACTAAGTCTTCAGTCAAAGTCATAGCTTCTCGAGCCCCCAAAGTGGCAACAATTCAGGAGATGTTAACTCAGCCGCTCAAAGGTAGTCACTAATCTTTCCAGAAGCGTAGTGACTTTATCCCTTCGTAAAAGCACAGCTCCTTCAGTCAATCTCAGAAGCATAGCTCTATCGTAGCTTTCCAGAAGTGCAGCTCCTTCATTGCTACCCAGGAGCGCAGTTTCACAGAAGCACAGCTCCTTCAGAAGCTCTCCAGAAGTGCAGCTACCCAAAAAGTATAGCCTCCATGATGCGCAAGTCACTCACAGCACGACACTTTGTTGAAAGATGTCAAACCCCCAATGTTGCCTCAAGAGCAGAGTCATCCATCGTTCAAAAGCGTAGTGACTTTGTCGACTCAAGAGCATAGTCATTTGTCGCCCAAAAATGCAGAGACTTCAACGTCTCAAGATCAGTCATTCGTCGCCCAAAAGCACAGTCATGCATCGCCTCAAGAGCATAGTCTACTCGTCGCCCAAGAGCACAGTGACTTCAATGTCTCAAAGGCACAACATGTTCGAGGACTCAGGAAGCGCAGTCTCTTCGACGTCACAGAAGCACAACCCTTTCGAGGACCAAGAAGCACAGTCTCCTCGACGCTCTCCAAAAGTATAGCTCATATAGCGTGCAACTCCTCCATAACATGGTATTATGCCACATGGGCATTATGGCAGCCGTATCTCTTCAGATGAATCAAATCCAGTTTGTTCAAACAGTTGTATCTCGTCAGATATAACTTGATCTAGTTTGTTCAAACAGTTGTATCTTTTCAGATACAATCAAATTCGGTTTGTTCAAACGGTCGCCCCTGAGATAAGATCGGTATTCAGCTTATTTAAATAACCGCTTTTTCATAGGAACAGAATCTATTTGATTTTCATCCGAGCAAGATCTTCGAGCAATGAGTACACGCCACGTGTTAGTTGCTCCGTCATGTTGATGAAGGATGCTAACTGTCCAAGATCTCGATAACGAAGAATTCCAAAAACTGCCACATGTTAGCTCAACAACATCCCTCATGGAGCAGTTACAATAGATCCTTTTGAAATCTCGCATGCGTAGCACTCCAACGCGTCAAAACTCATGTGCACATCGTATATGTGCAACCTATAAATGGAAGAAGTCTTCCTTCATTTAAGAGGTCTACGTCTTCTTGATTGACGACCCAGATTAACATCCACAGGCATCAGAAAGTCAGAGCGAGTTCAATTCGTCATCAGATCATCAACGGAGTAAAGCAGCCGCTGCAGTGCTCGATCTCCATCATCACACTTTTCTAGAAACCTTTGTGCTTAGATCTTTTGTTAGGAATCTTCTATACCCTTTTATATGTTTGAAATACAAAAAGTTCTTCAACTTTTGTTTATGGCAAACGATCTCGAAATCTTGTTTTCTTATCATCTCATGCTACTTTATTTCTTGTCCTTGTTTTCTGAATGACTTAATCTCGATGATATGCCTCTCTACAACCTATGGTGTCTGTTTCCTAACATATTTGTATATTATAATCATTTTCTAACCTCTTTTTTTCTATAAAATTTGTGTCATTTATTTCTTCGAAATAATCTCCTCTTCCTTTATTTGAATCTCAACTTCCAGGATCCTTGCCTAAGATATAATTCTCTCTATAGTCCGCACAAGTCATTGTAGATAATCTCGATCGTAACCCTCGCCTCAACTGATACTTTTAATTTATTTATGAACTTTCATGTAATTCTAACCTTGTTCCTCTTCAATTATTCGACCCCTACCTAGTACTACTCCTATAATTCTTTCATCTATTTTATATTTCTACTACGTATACCAAACACAATTGTTCCAGTTACGATTCCTCCAGAATTCCTTACTATTTTGTATTTGTCGAAGGGTTTACTAATCTGCCTCTTGCGCTATGATTTTTCTAACTCTATTGCCAGATCCCTGACTAACCTTAAGGATAGAAGGTCATAGTCAGTACTCAAACTCAACCAATTTCTTGAAGTCTATCACATAATCATACAAGTCATATGTCAAATCTCTTAGCAGCATAACCAAGGATCTATCCTACCACAAGCAATTATACATTTCTTACAAGCATGTCTATCTTACTCTTACTTGCTAGGAAATGTTTTAAGGTAGGGTCGAATAAATATTTATATCTAATGCTCCTATCATAGCATAACCATATTGTTATAAAAAATAGTCCAATTTCTAACAGGTCATTCAAGGTTCGACTCAACCAATATGGAGATGGTTGACTAGTCTATCTCAGACTTACCTACTCCTAGATCACATTTCTCTCTGATACCAAATCTACCTAGGACAGCTCCTTGTCATTTAAAAAAATTCTTTTCCTATTTTTGATTTATATATCCTCCACGTGAAAATTTCTCAATTTTTGTGCAATATAACTCCAAAGGTTTATATCTAGTCATGATCATCACGCTTCATCAATTTGTATCCTAACGGGGTCCTCGGACTCTATTTGCTTTCGTCCTTAAGGTTGGCACTCTTTAATGTAGAAACATACCGTGTCTTCCTTCAAGTTGTATTCTCACTTAGCCCAACTTTATGATCAAGGAATCTTCATATTCTTCAAACTCGATCTAACTTAGACGATGGTTAGTCTAATAACCCTTGTCTCTTGTTAGGACTAAGCCTGGTACCGTACTCTATTCCACATCCTATCTTGGTGGAGTGTCTATAAACTCTACCCACCTTGGCTAATCACCTAGTCCTGCCAAGCATGGGTTTATCTATCCTTCAAGTTAAACTTCTAACTCAATGATAATTATATGCTGATATCGAATCACCAATTCATGACTCACTAAATCATCTGTTCCTCAAGTTATGTCGTTTAAAAATTTTACTGTAGTGATACCACTATTCTTATCTTCATCTAATTCCTAGTCGATCTTTGTAGTCTTCTACCCGTATTTGTAGTCATCTCAATCATTACTGAAATTCTTCCAATAGACCTATAAATATGCAAATGTCTAATTTAATTATATATGTACTTAGTCAAGAGGTCTCTCCTACAATCTAGGTATAGAAACCAAACCTCAATAGAAGTGATATTCATTTCCTATCGACCCATCTAGTAGTGACGTCAATTCAACCCCTACATGCCTTAAATAATCATCTACAAAATCTTATACCTGTCCTAAACACAATCTATAATAAGATATAATCATAATAGTTGACCCATCACAAAAGTTTGCCCTTCCGAGATAGGGAGGGACGAGAGTTCATAAATGAGAATTCAAGAAAGCTATGATTTGAACACAAAAACAGAATTCAAAGATGATAGTAGAAGTCAAGGAAATTTCCAATGCAATGGATCGAGATCTTATATACTATCCTAGTGTAGGCTCGTTTGGTACAGTGACGTAACCGAAATGATTTATCTCGTCCTGCATGGGCCACCATAAAAACCATGTCATGCTCCAGTCCTAAAATATGTAGGACCGAGCCCCTTAGCATTGGCCAGCTACGTATTCAACCAGACTTTAGTCAGACTCAAATACGTATAAGCTGTTAAAAATGGTACAAATATTACTATATCAACTCTATATCTCAATCCATGTAACAGAAGCATAAAGAGAGGAAAATGTGAATACTAGTCAGCAGCCCAATAATCATACTAGTCCGAGTAGACTCGAGAAGAAAAGAGTATATAAATACTACACAAATCAACCAGGTATGAAATATAGAAATGAAACATGTATACTACTGAAGAGTTAGCACCTGCAATGAAATGAGTGGTCAGCAACAATCCAACAAGGAACTCTACAAACAACTCAGCCAACCTGGAAGAAAACTAGGTCCATAGCGGGACGTAATAATATCCATAATATACATGCTACTATGAATAATGAAGAAGCATAAAGAATTAGGGTTGCTCTATCAACTATGAGTAAATGCACTGTGAACAACTTTTGACGAATGGAGCTCTCTGAACCAGAGATCAACTCATAGTGGGGTTCGTCCAAACCACCTTTACTATCAACAACAAGTATCAATAGCAGCCCCTCCATCTAGTAACTATCCTCCCCACCCAATGAATCTAGAGCAATTTGACTCCACGACATGCACAGTCCGCAGTGCGGAACCTAACATGTCATAATGAAAGCATCTAGCATGAAATATACCGTCGCACGTTCTGGCCGCACCGATGATCATTCGAATGTGGTGGTATGTGTCTTGTATATCTGTATCACATCTGTGTGTCCAAGCATGTGTCAGGGTCCAGCAGGATACTAGTGTATCCGCCTTGCAGTGGGTAATCTCTAATTTACTAGGTTAGCAAGTAACGACTAACATATATCGTTGGTTGCACCCAGATTTATACTCAGACGCACAATGTAAAGCAGTAATGAAATAGCAAGACATGAAATCATAACAAAAGAAATGACATAGTGGCAAGGTATACTTTCCTCGGGGTGAGGCAATGATCTGATGATGTCATGCAGGCGAAATCCTCAAGCCAGATAAAAGCAGCAGCAACGGGACTTCCACAAACATTCCCGAATGTTGAAACAATCATCACCAATATTCCCAATATAAGAAAGATAGCTAAATAGACTATCCATAAGTCCAATTTTGGGCACAGGGGCAAAACGATAATTTTGGGTTAAAATACGGTCTATCGTTGGATCCCTTTTGCACAAAAAAAATGCCAAGATAATATTCCTCTAAACCTAACAATTTATATGTCTACGAGTCCAAAGTAACGATACGAACCTAATAGTATATCCAGAATTGAATTCCGATAACCCGATCTCAAAATGATCCGTTAACCCGGACCTTGGGATCCGATTTGCATGGAAATACGTGTCGGAGCCAAAGTCCACCAAATTAAGCAAATTATATGTTAAGGAGTCCAGAATTACGAAATGAACCAACGGTATATCTAGAATCGGATTCTGATGAGCCGATCTCAAAATGATTTATTGACCCAGACTTGGGATCTATTTTGCACGGAAATGCGTGTTGGAGCCAAAGTCTACTAAATCTAGTAAATTATATATGAATTTTAGGCTGAAGGACGTCACGATTCCACTGGTGGTGTCAGAATTAAAATTTGAAGTTCTTGGTTGAAAATTAGAATTTTACAAGTAGGAGTTTTCGAATTCGGATGACCAACTTTGGCGTCAAATTCAGTCATTCGAACGACCTCACAATAGAATAAAATTTTAATCACAAGTAGAGGGTTACACCAGTTGTGCACAACAATTGGTGGTTCATCAAATGGAGATACAATGCACGAAGAAAAAAATCTATGAAGATGGCTCTACGAAACTGTCCAAAATAAATGTAATTTAAATGGTCAACTTGGTGGCCGATTTTGATCTGCAAAACGTTCGAATTAACGGTTGAATTTTATATGAGCGAAGGGGTATATACCGAGATGGAGATGGAAGAATCGGATCGACGATCCAAGTGTTGGATTGTCCAGAAAATACATCCAAAGTCGTTATCTCGGAGTATACTTCTGACTTTTCTAAAACGCGCATCACGGTAGAATTTCTATCCTGAATTCGAAATTAACTTCTTTTCGTATGGATGGCCGCTGGGGATGGCCGGGATGGTGCACGTGTGTTCGTCGGGTGGCACACGACCGGGACAGGGGCCGTACGACTGCTGTTGCAGTTGTCACATCGGCAACAGCGCGCATAGGTAGCACGCGGGGCTACACGATGCTTATGTTGTAGCACATTAGGCTGCGCACGGGGATGGGGAAAGCTGAGGCGACCACATGCACACAGGAGGTCGAAGCTGTCACGGTAGGAGCTCGACAATGAGAGGGGAGAGCGTATAGTTCGAACTGGCGGCTAGTGTTTCTTTGGAGAAAAAGGAGGCCGATATGATTATATGGAGAGAGAGATGAATGGAGGAGAGGTTGTCACACCGTACAGGCATGGCCTGTAGCTTTGTGGCGTACAGGCACTCAAAAGGAAGGGGATGATCTAACAGTCGATGCGTTGGCGGGTTGAGTTGGAGGTGAGAAGCAGCAGAAGGAAATTTTATTTAGGAAGGAGCAGCAGCAGCAAGGAACTATGATCCAACAGTCGATGTTCCTCACTTAGGGTATGGGAATATTGGCTGGGCTTGGCTTTGTATTTCTATGTGGGTTTTGGGCTTGAACCCTAGGGAAGGAAAAAGAAAAGGAAATTTTATTTAGGAAGGATTATATATAGGAAGAGTTATATATACGTAAGTATATGTATATACCCTAGTTATATGTATCTATATATATACTCTAAGATATATATATATATATATATATATATATATATATATAGATATATATATATATATATATATATATATATATATTCACAATCATTCATATTTTTATGTATCTAAAGATGTAAGTATACAATTATTACTCTGTCTAACTTAATTAATTTATATATTAAAATAGGAATATTAGTAATAATATCAATAAAAGAAGGGGGTTTACAGGCACTTGGGTTGGGTGGTTTGGGTTAGATTGGGCTACGTTTGGACTTGGTGCGATCATGACTACAAATTAAGTCATTTATAATTGTTGATGATCATGCGAGAGCTCAATTGGATGGAACACAAGTGGCATGTGCGTAGTAGACTCAAAATTGGTCAAAACCATATATTTGGTCAATTAGGTTGGATCGATATCGAGCTCCAAAATTAATTTGGAAGTTCGGTTAAGTTTTACGGTAGATGGTCCAATGGCCTAAATTGGCCAGAAAGTTATGCGATGTAAATAGAATGGAAGGGAACAAGTTTTTGTGTGACATGATATATCAAAATAAAGTTAATTTTGTCTACGAAAAACCCTTAAAGTAAGTTATGAGAGATTGACATATCCGATGCTCCAAAAATCAAAGTAACGGAAAAGTACGTTTAACAATCAAAACTAATTATAACAAAATCGTTTATTGAAAATAATTCATTTAAATCCAGAGGGCTTACAAATAATTCATTGTATCATAGAGAAGAAATGGAAAGTTAATGCGATAACATATGGCATTAGATGATATTATAGCCTTTTTTTTAATTTCTACATTTTCCTTTTAGATAGAAATTATGAAGATCTTGCATGAAGGTAGAGATCAGAGGTTGAAGATCTTCACTATAAAGTTTCAAGATTTCCATTATTAACCAGATACCAAGCAATTGAACCAGACTCGAAGTTATTAGATCAAAGAAAACTGTACATATCCAACCTAAAAAATTGGAGATCACATTATTAAAAAGAGACCTACTAAGAATTGGAATAGAAAATCAATTGTTTTCTAAACAATGATATCTTGGGCAATATATATATGTGTATACTTCATAACAAAAACAAAAATTTTATACTCAATCATTTTCCTACATCTAATGCAGAGGCTTAAGAATTCTTTTCTACCAGACAAGATCTGTTGCCTGTTGATTGATATGTAGATTAATCTTTGATCTCTCCTTGCAGAAAACCCAAAATGGAAAGATAGGTATTACACTAGACTGCGACTGGATGGTTCCATACTCCTACTCCAAGACTAATGGTGATGCATTTGAGAGACGGCTAGATTTTGTGTTTGGATGGTCAGCATTTCCATACCCCCAAATTTTTGGCACTTGTTGGAAAAATAGATTGAATAGAGTTGTAATATTAGGTTACTATATGAATTGTAGGTTCATGGACCCTTTGACTCAAGGAGATTACCCATTTAACATGAGGGCGCTTGTGGGAGATCGGCTACCAAAATTTACGGAGCAGCAATCGAAGTTAATTAAAGGGTCATTCGACTTTATTGGTCTTAATTATTACTCGACAAGCTATGTATACAGTCTTCCAATTGATAACACTATAAAGAAAAGCTACAATACTGATTCATATACCAACCAAACAGGTAAAGAAGTCTATGTTTGATGTAGTTATAGTTTTTTTCATATCAATAGTTACATATAATTAATTCATCAAGGAATTTAATGACACATTTATATACAATATGATAATTTATGCTTATAATTCTCCCTCTCTTCCTTTTTTTCTGACAGCTTTGCGGAATGGGATCCCAATTGGGCCAATGGTAGACTGCTCTTTCAAGCAATTATGTAATGACACAATACGACACGACACACACTCACTCAAATTGCAACTTTATTTCAGCATCATATGTTGCATGCAAGTATGCAACAAATGAAACATGCTACCCTATATCTACATTTGAAGTTCTTACTAATAAGTGCCTCAAGGGAACAACCCAGCACTGCTTATGAATATAAATTGTGATTAGAAACAAAATGATAGAACATGGTTATTACATGTTTTTTAATTTTATTCCTTTAAGCAAGCTAAAGAAAAAAGTATTAAAATAAGTTGAAATTAATAAGAAACATGCTATATTTTAGTAGAACGGTCTTTATTCTACGTAATTTATGCTAAAACCAAGTGGTTGAGATCTTTTGGTATAGAGAGGGACAATCCCGAGGGGACAGACTGTTAGATTGTATCTCGTTTTTGATTGAGCCCTCAAAGGGGGGTGACAATGGTGTTGGTAATTTTGTCCCACATCGGGTAGGAGGTGGGATCATGAGATGTAGATAATTGGAATGGTTCAGAACTTAAATAAGAATTCTTTTTTAAGGCATACATGCCCAATTCAATATCGCACCTCATGGTCCAACTCCGGTTCAGATCACACCGTGTTTCCCAACACAGTCAAAGACTTACCTTATTATATAAAAAAAACATTTCAACCACTTTCATAATATGTGAAAAACTCTTCTAACTACTCTCCGTTTCCTTATAAAATCTCTTCTAATTGAATCATATCATGTACCCTGATTTGTTGTATCTAAAGTATTGCAGAAGTCAAAGACATAGGACCTGCTTAAATGACAAAGAAATGTGAACTTAAAGCTAAATTGCAGAAAACACCAACTCCCATCTAATCCAACATCCAAAATTATTTAATCTAGCAGTCATATAACTCTCATTTCGATAATCTGCATTTAGCTTCAAATACTATCTAATGTTAATATGCTTGCATTGTAGCCTGGTACAGAATGGATCTATGTTTACCCACAAGGGATACAGGACCTCTTGCTCTATACAAAAACTAAGTACAACAACCCTGTCATTTACATCACAGAGAATGGTAACATAATAAGCACCTAATACCCTTTGAGGAAACTTGAAACATTACAATGAATTAAGGCTATTAGTATGAGTGTTAAATAAAATTTTCTCTGGATAATATAGGTGTGGACGAGAAATCAAATGGAAACTTGTCACTGAAGGAAGCCCTCAAGGACGATGTGAGAATAGATTATTATCGACAACATATAATTCATGTTCGAAGAGCCATCAGGTAAGCATAGATAATAAGCCTTGTAAGATGTTTTATTTGCAATTCATTCAGGGGGGATTTAAACGTTGTTCAAAGATTTTCTCCGACGGCCGCACACAAGTTACAAGTTATTTTTATTATTTCGAGAGAGTTATAATTACAAAAGATGGAGCCCTATTTATAGACAGAGATTAGGGCAGCTACTGACTTCAACAAATTATCGAATACATGTACTGTACTAATATACTAGTACAAACACAAATCACGAAAGCAGTAGGAAATCTGATATGCTCCACAATGTTTAATGTTTTCTTATGGAGATGAATTAATTGGTATTTATAATTTAGTTATTTCATTTCACGAAGGATCCAAGAAATACCTAACATCAATGTCCAGAAACATGCAACATTTATCTTATATAAGTGTATAGCCCTTCTTTTTCCTCCCATCAGGCTCTTTCTATGGTTTATTAACCAACAAATTGTATTGTGTTTCTTTCTTTCTTTTGCCATAAGCTGAGAACTGATATTAATTCTTAGAACTTAATTAGATTGTAACTAGAGCAACATCCTTGAATTAAGCTAAGAATTAAGTTGTCTTACTTTTCATAAATGGTTTTTATGCAGCAAAGGAGCAGACGTGAGAGGGTACTTCGCCTGGTCATTGCTAGATAACTTTCAATGGTCCTCCGGTTATACGCGTAGATTTGGCATTTATTATGTGGACTACCTAGATGGTTTGAAGAGATATCCGAAGAGTTCTGCTCTTTGGTTCCAGAGATTCCTCGGCAAGTAGGCTTGATGAGGAAGACAAGAACATTCTTGAGCCCTTGCTCACTAAAGCAAGTTACAGTATAAAGTGCATTGTGTTGAGATGTGTTACTATAATGGATTGGATGTTAAATAATATCAACTAGAAAAGATGATTATGATTTATGTAAAAGTAGAAAAATGTTCTACCTAACTTATTATTTTTTTATAATGCAGTCTACAAGTTAATGAAGTCATTATAATAAAAATGGTTGGAATTCTCTATATTTAGTTATGTAGCTGAACATTGAAACAAAGAGGTTAGTTGTTGCTTACTGAAACTAATGTGATCCGAGTGTATTACAGGCAATGTTCAAAAGCACCTTATAAAATAGCATGTTTAATTGAGTTCTCCTTCCCATTTAAGTAGGAAACCTGTCCCCCTCTGTCGGTTATTATGGTCAATTTGTTTATCCGGATATTCATAATTTTCGAAAATAAATTTTTATTACATAAGTTAAGCATGAAAAAATGTTTACCACCCTAAATTTGCATGGGAATAAAAAACTCAGCGTACCAAACACCCAAATACTTCTTTAAGTAGGAAACATATCCCCCTGTCGGTTTCACAACACCATATTGTGTGTGAGGTGCTTCTCTCGTCTTCCAAAAATCCCTTTCGATCTACTACTATCTCTCCCCTTTTGAACTTTGCTATGCCTACAACCAATTGCTTACAACTCCCTTACAACCGCCACGTGTCGGACTTCAATTGGAGGAGGATTAAGGGAAGTGGTGGGGTCGGGTGGAGCCCATGTCGCAGGGGGTAAGAGGGGAGGTGGGACCCGATGGGACCCATGTGTAAGGGGTGGGAGAGAGAGGTTGTAAGCATTTGGTAGTAGACTTAGCATTTTCCCCTACCAATACCATGTACATACAGTACTTAAACAATCTCCTCTCAACCTGGTATATACAAGTACAACTTTGTGTGGTATCACTATTTTTAATGCAGTCAACAACATACTTATGGAGGAAATCATAGTGTATATTTGTCACGGACAAATATAACTGCATTTTGATAAAAAAACTCCAACTTTCATATTTCAAATGTTTTGCTTTTATTAAAGGAACTTTAACATAGCCTAACGAATTCTTTGCAAGAGAGTAACATGCACATTCTACTCCAAAATTATCCCTTTTCCTTAGTCATCAAATTATCGGATCGTAATCACAACCACATTCTCTGCATAATACAAATTGCTCTAAATTATCATCCCATTTCTCGATGTTCTCTCAAACTGTCTACTCCAAAATAAGCGGAGTAATAACCGAGTCCCTACTATCCTAACCCCCATTACTTCTAATTAGTAAGTAACACGTATCAACTAGAAATGCTATGTTCATTTTAATGCCATGACATGTTTTGATCACAATGATACTATTATGGTATGGTATAGGGACACTAGTTTATTAGGCATAGAACACATGCGCATATGTGAGCAACAAGAAGATGTCCAAAGGAGCTCAGACATCTTGTAACTGTCCTTCACATCCAATGCTACTATTCGAATCGCATCCACAACATGTCTAATCTGACTCTAACAAGTATGTCTACTCTAATTATATACGCAGGAGCATCAGACATACACGGACAAGTAAGTAAAGATCACTAGTCCAATATAAGTTAAGCCAAGTATGTATGCAACATGATATCTGTGTCATCCCTAGCTCCACTAATTAGGGTTAGGGTTGCAGTACTCGCTTTAGACTTTAGCAGAGTTCAACTATACTCAAAGTAAAGTTGATCCATGGAACATAATGTCATAATATCTCTGTGTCATCCCTAGTTGCACTAATGATCATGTGTTGGACTAAATGTCTAACTACCTTTATGCCGCCACCAAGTTTTTGAACTCGATTGAGTGCTCAACAGAAAGAGAGATGCTACAACAAATTGTGCCATCTTCAAACTTTTGAAGCTACTTTTATTCCTATCAACATGTTGTCCATATCTATACTACTAGAGCTACATTTTGGAAGGGTTTTTTTTTTCCAAATATGTCCTTGTTCAAAAGATTAACTAATTAAAATTGTCATTAAAATTAAATGGATGGCTAGATAATTTCATCATAAAAGTTTTTGGCTGCATGTAAGTAAATATTTGTTAGAAATAAACTAAATCTTAGTTATTTAGATTACTGTGAAATGTTGCTAGTAATCTTCATTTTTCATGTACTTTGTACGATCTTTGTAATCCGACAATAACAAGACGTACCAACTCTAGTTTTACAGTAATTTTCATAATATAGAATGTTGTGATTATTTACTAGAATGAATTAAGTAAACGTTCCCTGTAAATGTGATGATTGTTTCGAACAAAGAGATCTCAAATTTGCAGGTCACAAATCACAACAGGAAATTGCAACTTTTAAGCTTCCTTTTACCTATGTAAATTAGGGTTAGGGAATTGCAGTAAGACTTTAGCAGAGCTCAACTATACCCAACTAAAGTTGATCCAATGGGACATAATAACTATGTGTCATCCCTCCCCTAATGATGTCTAACCAACAAGTTTTTGAACTCCATTAAGAGATGAAAACAAATTGTGCCATTTTGTGACTTTTGATGCAATATTTATTCATATCAACATGTCCATATCTATATATAATAGAGCTACACTGTTGGAGTTTTTTTTCTTCCAAATATATTCTTGTCAAGATTTACTAATTAAAATGTCCATTAAAATTATAATGGACGGATAAATAATTACACCGTAGAATTTTTTGGCTGCATTATAAGTAAATATTTACTAGAAACAAAACTAAATCTTAGCTTATTAGATTATAATTTATTGTGTAACGTTACTTGTACATAATACTTAATAATTAGTTGAATGTATTGGCATTAATTTGTCTGTAGCTAGTTAAATATAATAGAAACACGGCAGGAAGTTTCTTTAAAATTAGTGGGCTCTCACATTTACATAGGAGACATTAATCTAACCTAGTAGTCTAAACATGGGAACAAGTATAGCCAGTCAGTCTTGGTTTTTTTCCCCTCTGGTTGAATTCTTTGAGATTTGTTCTCTATAAGAATAAATTGAATAACTAATTTGCTCCGTGCTCCAACTTCGAAAATATTGCACATGAAATATTAATTCACACACACCTACGGACCCTTTCCAACCCGTTAATTGACCAATAAGTTAGTTTCTAATTTATCTCTAGCTATTATTCAAAAATTGTTCGTGCATGGCTACTAGTCTTGATAACTCGAGTCAATTCGTTTATAAATGATCGATTTGAAGCAAATACAATTTAAAATTGCACTGGTTTGACCCACTATGCGAATGGAGTGTAATAAGCAAACTATGAAAAATATAAACCTACCTGTTTAGAGATAGCGTGTGCACGCTATTACTGCTTATAGTAATAGGTAAATCTAAACACGACAAGTTATCACATCAGCAATCTAGCGGCTCAAACATGTATTGAAATCGGTTGTTTCGGATACGTGGCTCAAACATGCAAATACACACTATAAGAAATTTTGCTTATAGTTATGACAAACGTCTGTCACTAATATATATTAATAGTGACTGAATTCTGTCAGAAATGATGTTAGTGACAGACTAATCACATGAGTAACGGAGTTAATGTCAGTCACTACTACGGGCGACACTAATACTACTAGTGACGGACGAATCCCTAAATCCGTCACTATAATTGGACATGCCACGTAGATAAGTATTTATCTTTAAATATAAAAAAATATTTAATATTTATTACTAACTAATTAGTCAGTCAGAATTGTTGGCTCGTTTATAATTATTACTAACTAATAAATCAGTCACTATTATTTGGTAGTTAATAAATTTATTTCTAACTAATACGTTAGTCACTATGGTTTGGTCATTAAAAAATTTATTACTAACTAATACATCAGTCACTATTGTTTGGTTGTTAATAATATTATTACTAACTAATACGACAGACACTAATGTTGGAACATTAATAAAATTAATAAAAAATTAACCTTTTTTTGATTGTTTGATCCATCATTAAATATTCCTGCTGAAATTACAATTTCTTCATCCAAAGTATTAGAAGCTAAATTTTATTAAAAAAAATTGAAGCCAAAGATAATAACAAAGTCAAATATGTTATTAACAAAAAAGAACATTCTACATCAACACAAAGCGATGTTCTAAATTGTAATGAAAAATAAAATAAACTTATATGTTTAATTTTCAAAGACAATCAAAATAAGTCATCTAATTATGTCCCTTACTACTACGAGTAGAGTGTATAAGCTCTTCTTCATGGTCACTTTGTCTACCTTCTCCCGTAAGCAAAGTGGTGAATCCGTTAGCTGCATCTTGGGGATACATCACAGGATGTTGATAAAACATTGGAGGGTATCCCGGAGTGGGGTAAACAGGAGATGGATAATATGGCATTTGAGATGACTGAATATGTTGCTGGTGAGAAGATAATGACCTTGAGGGTGCTTCTTGTGATGGTTATGATTGGAAGTTCTGATGATGCATAATATTCATATTTTCTGATAAAGCATCTAATTGTTGTTGTGTTCTTTATTGTTGCTCCTCCATTTGTCGTCGTATGTGTTGATTTTTCTCCTCCAATTTTATAATACAATTTTGATAAGTCTTTTGCACATCCACATACTCTGACTGCAACTGTATATACGATTGCCTAGGAGACCATCGTGACGATGTTGTGGGAGAAATTTGAACCCAAGATAGCTGATGAGGTGTCACACCAAGTCCCTCACCATGTACTCGATTTCATGTCTCTGGGCCCATTGCTTGGACACACGCTTTGTCACAATTCCAACGTGTCATGTCCCTCAACCGTAACTAAATTCTCCAAGTTTTGCTCCATCTCCACCTGAAAATTTTAAATTTATATGTAAAACCAAAATGATTAATTTTACAATATTTACAAAAAAAAAGATTATAAAGTGTAGAAGAGTAGTCTTACAAATTTCATCTTTGCAGATTCAGATACCCATGATATTTCTTTATCCTTTCGAGTATGTTTGTCTTTGTAAAAAGATATCGGATCAGGTGTTTCTCCATGCTTCTTAACCATACCATGAAAACATAAGCATAAAACCCACATATAAATCACAAGTTCATTTTAAAACATTTAAAAGACATTCACATTCCTATGCAAAAAAATCTATAAAATTAAAGAAACAAACAAAATAATAAATATAAAACAACGTAAATACATACAAAAACTACTTAAATATTCTATTTTACTACGCACATAAGACTTTGTGCCACCAGTATGATGATAGATATGTTGTGACCGATTCTCTTTATTCTTTTGATCATTTTCCTAAAAGACAACAATGTAATGAAAAACAACAAAAACAAGTGTATTATTATTATTCGGATACAATTTTAACACATACTTGAACATTGCTTTTGTCCCAATTTTCAACTAAAACACACCAAACTTCTGCACTAACTTCATCAGTTCCAGACTCCCAACGTTCTTCCAATCCTATATAGGGCATATAATACTTCTTCTTAATTTCTGCTCTAAAATTCTTCCACAAAGCAGCAAAATGTGTAATTGTACTTCTTTGATAATATGCATATAAGGCAATTTCTCAGGTTTCCAATCAATGGTTCCCTGCATAAATATGTTATTTTTAGCTCAAAAATGAATTCATAACTTGCTGCAAATTTAAAAATATAGAAATCTACCAGAAACAAATTGAAGTCATACCCTTGCCACAGAAGAGGCTCTGCCCCTTGCAACAAAAGAGCAAGTATCTAAGATTGATCAAAGAATTCATTTGGAGGTATGTATGTTCTGTAGTTCATTTGTGTATGATACCTTTTGTGTATGATATGCTCTAATAACTTTGTTTTTAAGTGAAGAATAAAGAATTGTAAAGCAATGCTCTGTGAAGGTCCTAACTCCTAAGAGCCTAGGATACCCAACTTGTATTGTGAACCTTCTTTAGAAGGAACTGTAACAAGAAATCCTTTTATCCCAAAATGTATTTATTTCATAGGGAGTTGAGAGATAAACCTCTGTTGCTGCAATGTGAGTTGTTGTTACTAGAGAGAGAGAGAGAGATGTATATATCCTTTTGCTGAGTTTTATAGACAAATTTGACTAGTATATTAGTTATGACACAAATGATAATAAAGACAACTGCCAAAGCAATTTAAACTGCACACACAGGTACCTAAATATGTTACATATAGCATGTAACTACTTGACCATGTAGTTTACTAACAACAAATGTAAAGAAAAACATTACCATTTGTGTATCAGTGTGTACCAAACTAAAAATAATGTAGTTTAAAAGCAAATGTAACAAGCAAACCATTATCCCAAAATGAACTTATTTCATAGAGATCCAGTGAAGTTTGTCCTTGATGTTGGTGACTACAATTAACCCTCTTATCTAGTCTTGTGATCTGACATGAAAAAGATAATACATTAATGTAATGTTAAGGTCTTATGGTAATATATGCTCACAAAAAATGTTGGTTTTGAGAGTAAATTGCATTTTGATGTGAAGGAAAAGTTTGCATATGTGCCTTGCAAGCTTGCGTAACCATTTCATGTATGCCTGTGCCTTGCGAGCCTGAGTAACCATTCTAGAATAATATTAAGTGCACATATGCCTTGCATTTTTGTCTCTCCTGGGAAACAATTAAGTTCTAGAAATGCAAGCATGGGTAACTAATTCAAAAAATCCAAGCCTGGGAAACAGTTAAGTGAATATGTACCTAATTTTATGCTACAGCTCTGAGGTTGCAAGCCTGGGCCATGTATCAAAAATGCAAGCCTGCGTAACTAGTTCAAGTCTCTATGCTTGCAAGCTTGAGCCTGGGTAACCACTTGAGAATGTAGTTTAAAAGGAAATGTAAGAAGAAAACCTTTATCCCAAAATGAACTTATTTCATAGAGATCTAGTGAAATTTGTCCTTGATGTTGGTGACTACAATTAACCCTCTTATCTAGTCTTGTGATCTGACCTGAAAAAGTTAATACATTAATGTAATGTTAAGTTCTTATGGTAATATATGCTCACAAAAAATGTTGGTTTTGAGAGGAAATTGCATTTTGATGTGAAGGAAAAGTTTGCATATGTGCCTTGCAAGCCTGGGTAACCATTTCAGGTATGCATGTGCCTTGCAAGCCTAAGTAACCATTCTAGAAGAATATTAAGTGCACATGTAACATGCATTTTTGTCTCTCCTGGGAAACAATTAAGTTCTAGAAATGCAAGCATGGGTAACTAGTTCAAAAAATGCAAGCCTGGGAAACAATTAAGTACACATGTACCTAATTTTATGCTACATCTCTGAGGTTGCAAGCCTGGGCCATGTATCAAAAATGCAAGCCTGGGTAACTAGTTCAAGTCTCTATGCTTGCAAGCCTGAGCCTGGGTAACCACTTGAGAATGTAGTTTAAAACGAAATGTAACAAGAAAACCATTATCCCAAAATGAACTTATTTCATAGAGATCCAGTAAAGTTTGTCCTTGATGTTGGTGACTACAATTAACCCTCTTATCTAGTCTTGTGATCTGACATGAAAAAGATAATACATTAATGTAATGTTAAGGTCTTATGGTAATATCTGCTGACAAAAAATGTTGGTTTTGAGAGGAAATTGCATTTTGATGTGAAGGAAAAGTTTGCTATGTTCCTTGCAAGCCTGGGTAACCATTTCATGTATGTTTGTGCCTTGCAAGCCTGAGTAACCATTCTAGAATAACAATTAAGTGAACATGTGCCTTGCATTTTTGTCTCTCATAGGAAATAAAATGCAAGCATGGTAACTAGTTCAAAAAATGCAAGCCTGGGAAACAATTAAGTACACATGTACCTAATTTTATGCTACAGCTCTGAGGTTGGAAGCCTGGGCCATGTATCAAAAATGCAAGCATGGGTAACTAGTTCAAGTCTCTATGCTTGCAAGCCTGAGCCTGGGTAACCAGCTATGTGCCTTGCAAGAGCCTGGATAACCTTACAGCTCTGTACCTTGCATCAATTAAGATGTCCTAATTTTATCCGACATCAATTCATGATTCTAATATAGTTTTCTACATATGGGTCATAGATTTGTGGATGGAGTTAAACATACACGATTGTTGAGTATTATCAAACAACATGTAGCAGTAGCTATCCCTAATCATGATAAGAACTCCACAAAGGATATTGATGTTTAAAATTTGGAGCATAAAAAACTTATACGTATCATTTCCTATAGTAAACTTTTCTTTTCTTGTGGTACTTTATCCCATCGAAAATAGGTGAGCAGAATTTGGTTGGAATCTCGAGCCAAAATGCCCAAACATCTGGAAAATCTCGCAGCCCACTCCAACTCCATGTTGATCAAATTCAAGAGCTTCTTTGATAAGTCCATTGTTTGGCCAATTTAGTTTTCATTTTCCCCGTCCCTTCTTACCTGTATAAGAATAACACGCCAATGTTTATCACTATCATACATTACAAAGAAATTTACTAAAACAAATCAATTAAAACATTTAATGCCAAAAATTTTTACCAACTTACCATTATCAATGTTAGTCATTGATTGAGTTGCACCATCTGAATTGGCAGCAGAATTATGTGAACCAGAGCTACTCATATACATACATGAAACTCATTAGTTTCTTATTTGGTCATGTATCTCCTGTGAACAAATAAATTCCTTTGCTTCATATAAGATGCAAGAGTGGAAAGAAAGTTATGTATATCATAGGAATGAAAAGTTAATTCAAACATGTCAAATCCAACACAAACATTAAGTCAAAGGGAATGAAAAGGAACGACAAACCCAAATCTTGTACTTCAAAAAATAATTTTGGAAAAAATATGCTATCACCAAGCATTACAAATTTGTAACAGAATAATTATTCATATTTCAAATTTTAGTATGGGAAACTAAATCGTAAGTTCCTATTGTTAAAAAAAGCATAAGTTCGTAATCTGAATTCTAAATATGAGAAAACTTAAATCAAGTTTCCTCGTCTTCAGAAGATGGATCATTGGCAGTAGTTGCATGTGCTTGTTCTACTTGGATATCAAAATGTATCCCCTCCACATCAACCCTAATATACTGATCATTGTCAAACACTTGATCATCGAGATTTGGTATATTGTAATAATTTGTTGCATGCAGAGGGCTTTCCATGGCATTTGATGCTTCATCACCATCCTCCACCATGTCAAAGAAGTCTCTTGGCTGATTTTTGATAACCACTTGCTAGTCTTTGTCAATTGGATCAGGAACATAAAAAACTTGTGTAGCTTCATGTGCAAGTATAAACGTATCTTTTGCTTGACGCAACTTAGTAAAATTAACCAAGGTGAATCCATACTCATCTATCATCTTCCCTCTGTAAGAGCTGATATCAACCCAATCGCAATTAAACAATATAGCTTTGCGACTATTATCAATCTCATCTGTAGGGCCCCCATAATTAAGCTCATAAATTTCTTTTATAACACCAAAGTAGTCTACATTACTGACAACCGGATTTCGATCTCGTGCACTAGAATAACTTGTTGTCTCTGCTGACTGATAGACACCACAATTTTGAGTATTTTTCTTATCATCGAGAGATTTGATTCGAAATCGCCAACCATTAACCATAAAGCCACTATATGTAGTGATGCCTTTCATTGGTCCATACGCTAACCAACATAAGTCTTCGGATATAGAGATATCACCAGATGCATACAAGTTAGCAAGCTGTGATAAGAAGAAACAAGAAAGGCAACTAATAAATATTCTACAAACTCAAATTGGGCAATGATTCTAGTAACCATAAGCATAGCACAATAATAGAGGATTACATGTTCCTTGAACCAGGTTGGAAATAATTTATTTCTTTCTGCTTCAAGTTCACGCAAGGAAGTCATTCGCCTGTTTTGTTGCTTTATTTGAGCCAAATGTT